>CM055105.1:11052805-11162600 GCA_029204225.1 Diphasiastrum complanatum
ATCCTCTGTATGGGCGCGGCCAGGCAAAGGTCCTTTGGCAGGACTATCTCAAAGGGGGACCTTGTCTTTGTTACCTGTTAGTGAACCTGCCTGAGTGTCTTGCTTGCATGTATTCGTGGTGAGGTTTGCATGATTGCTTGTGATACAAGGAGCTGATGGCTTGAGAAGGGACCTTTCTTTTGAAGGCTGACGCCATCAAACAAAGAGGACTACAGAACATGGGGGCGGATTCGCAGTTCAAGTACTCGCACGTGAACGGCAACGAAACGACTGCATGTTTGCAAAGGATGGATGGCTAGCCTATTTCTTGGGTTACTTTCGTTTGCGACGACGCCCACCAAACGCAAGCAGGAAGTCAAAAGTTGGAAAGAGCAATTTCAAGGGAGATCTTCTATGGAGCAGTTGGTCTTCATTTGGGATGGCTACCTTCGGAACTGAAACTCACTGAAATGACAAGGAGAGAAATCAAGGTGCAGAAGCAACAAGGCGCGGAGTGGACCATGAAGTATCCTTTGGCTTAGGGAGCCCTGATACCTGTGCGGAATCGATCAAATCTGGAGATCGGGGAGCTCAACACAAAGTGCATCAAGGACAAATCAGGAGCTCAAAGGAGTTCCAGTGTCAGAAGTCAGAAGCGACAGGGGCGAACATCTCACAGAAAGGCCTTTGTCACCAGTCAATAAGGTTCTTGGGTTTTACGAAAGCAATACAAAATCTACGCTTTTCCCAGACAAAGTGATATTTTCAAAGTTAAGTAATTTTTCAATACAAAGAGCTGAGCCTCCGACTTGTGGCGTGCCAGCTTCAATGTTAATAAAAAGTGGCCAGTAAATTGAGTACTGTGCCAAGTAGCTCAAATGTATAGTTAATTTTTGGGAGACACCTTCACTTTAACCTGACATCTGATGAGGACATCAGATTTTATAAAGGTCGGGTGGATGTCGTAAAGTTACGCCTACAAGCTTTACTTCCGGCGCCGGCGGCGCCAACATTGTCCCCGGCGCCAGCAGCACCCCAGCCGCTCCCGGCGCCACTGTGACCAGAATACAGCCGGCGCCAAGTCCCTATGGCTGAAAATCTTTGATCGGTTTTAGCGAAGTCCAGAGAGCTCAGATCGATGTGCAATCGCCTCACACGATCTAGGCATGATTAAAGGAAGCTCAGTAAACTCTAGAGACAGAGAAAACGTGCTTTTACCAGCCTGGGTAGAGTACTTGGTATGAGGGGAGGTGGCGAATCCCACCAAAAGTATAGGGGAGTGCGGGTTGCGACTCAGGGAGAGCTCCAACCAAGTGTCAGCCTCCCTTGCTGGAATGTTGTCCTGGCACTTGCCTTGGCACGCCAGCGCCCCGGAGACTCGGGTCGGTCACACACTCGAAATGTAACCTTCTCAGATTTATCAATAAAGTGGCATTTTCCTCAAGCTGACTGTGATCACCTTCTGGGTTTCAGTGTTCGGTAAAAGCGCCAGTTGTAAGGCCGCTTAAGACTTTTTAATTTGGCACATAGCCGAGGGTCGTATCCCGGGACGCCGGCGGTATGCCGTCGGGACCGTTCGGTCCGTGGCGCCAGCGGTATGCTGTCGGGACCATTTGGTCCAGGAAGTGGTTGTCTCCATATCTGTCGCGGCTTGTGGTTCTGAGTGTTCCTTGCATGAACGTGAATGGGCTAAGCTCTCGGGGAACGGGCTCTAACCTGTCGGCTGAGTTGGATGGCTTGCTCGGGTGGAAGTTACCTGTTTATGGCTGTCCAGTCTGGCGTGGCGCCAGGTTGGCTTCCAGCGCTCGTGACGAATCTTTCGGTTGGTTAAGTCTGATGTAAGTCAAACCACTTGCTTGGAATGGATGTTGCTCGTTTGTAAGGAAGCTTCGAGTTGGTTAAGTTTGATGTATGTCGGGCGACTTGCTAGGAGGAGAGTCACCCACATCGGGACCCCCGATCTGGCACGGCGCCAGGTTGGATCTCAATGCTGGTTTCTGAACTTCCAGCTGCTTAAGTTTGATCGTTGTTGGCGAGCTGGCTGCTTGTATGTCAAGTGGGTTTGGACGGCAAGGGTTGAAGGCTGGGAAGCTAAGTCGTGGCTCCCGGCTCCCTTTGGGATGCCTGCGCTACATGTGGTATCAGAGCCGACTGGCCCGTCAGCTATGTGGATCTCACGGGGATGGCCATTGTTTGGGGTTCATCGGGACGATCGTTGTGCAAGGTGCTGCCCACGGTGTAAGCACGGGTGCGTCCACGTTGGGGGTGGTCGGCAAAACGGGGGCTTGATGAGTCAAGGTGCTCCCCTTGAGGCGTAAGCGCGGTCAGTTTCCGCGGCTCGGGCCTGGCGCCGTCTGCACGTAGGACAGATGAGGCAATGCGCTGCCATTAGGCACGGTCTGTGCCCTGTGGGGTGCGGGGTGACATATTCGCGATAGCCACCGTTCGTTTAGCTATAAGGGCTATCGACCAAATTTGGTGGGGGCGTTACTGAGGCGACGTGCTGCCTAACGGTGAAAGCACGGGTGCGTCCACGATTGGGGTGGTATGCGGTCGATCGTTTAGCTATAAGGGCTATCGACTAGATTTGGTGGGGGCGTCACTGAGGCAATGTGCTGTTCAACGGTGAAAGCACGGGGTCGTCCACGGGGGTGGTATGTTCAAGGATAGCTGCCGATCGTTTAGCTATAAGGGCTATCGAGCAAAAAGTGGTGGGGCGTGACCGAGGCAATGTGCTGCTTAATGGTGAAAGCACGGATAGTTGGAGGGGTGTTCTCTGTGGGCTCGTCCTGTGATCCCTCTGTATGGGCGCGGCCAGGCAAAGGTCCTTTGGCAGGACTATCTCAAAGGGGGACCTTGTCTTTGTTACCTGTTAGTGAACCTGCCTGAGTGTCTTGCTTGCATGTATTCGTGGTGAGGTTTGCATGATTGCTTGTGATACAAGGAGCTGATGGCTTGAGAAGGGACCTTTCTTTTGAAGGCTGACGCCATCAAACAAAGAGGACTACAGAACATGGGGGCGGATTCGCAGTTCAAGTACTCGCACGTGAACGGCAACGAAACGACTGCATGTTTGCAAAGGATGGATGGCTAGCCTATTTCTTGGGTTACTTTCGTTTGCGACGACGCCCACCAAACGCAAGCAGGAAGTCAAAAGTTGGAAAGAGCAATTTCAAGGGAGATCTTCTATGGAGCAGTTGGTCTTCATTTGGGATGGCTACCTTCGGAACTGAAACTCACTGAAATGACAAGGAGAGAAATCAAGGTGCAGAAGCAACAAGGCGCGGAGTGGACCATGAAGTATCCTTTGGCTTAGGGAGCCCTGATACCTGTGCGGAATCGATCAAATCTGGAGATCGGGGAGCTCAACACAAAGTGCATCAAGGACAAATCAGGAGCTCAAAGGAGTTCCAGTGTCAGAAGTCAGAAGCGACAGGGGCGAACATCTCACAGAAAGGCCTTTGTCACCAGTCAATAAGGTTCTTGGGTTTTACGAAAGCAATACAAAATCTACGCTTTTCCCAGACAAAGTGATATTTTCAAAGTTAAGTAATTTTTCAATACAAAGAGCTGAGCCTCCGACTTGTGGCGTGCCAGCTTCAATGTTAATAAAAAGTGGCCAGTAAATTGAGTACTGTGCCAAGTAGCTCAAATGTATAGTTAATTTTTGGGAGACACCTTCACTTTAACCTGACATCTGATGAGGACATCAGATTTTATAAAGGTCGGGTGGATGTCGTAAAGTTACGCCTACAAGCTTTACTTCCGGCGCCGGCGGCGCCAACATTGTCCCCGGCGCCAGCAGCACCCCAGCCGCTCCCGGCGCCACTGTGACCAGAATACAGCCGGCGCCAAGTCCCTATGGCTGAAAATCTTTGATCGGTTTTAGCGAAGTCCAGAGAGCTCAGATCGATGTGCAATCGCCTCACACGATCTAGGCATGATTAAAGGAAGCTCAGTAAACTCTAGAGACAGAGAAAACGTGCTTTTACCAGCCTGGGTAGAGTACTTGGTATGAGGGGAGGTGGCGAATCCCACCAAAAGTATAGGGGAGTGCGGGTTGCGACTCAGGGAGAGCTCCAACCAAGTGTCAGCCTCCCTTGCTGGAATGTTGTCCTGGCACTTGCCTTGGCACGCCAGCGCCCCGGAGACTCGGGTCGGTCACACACTCGAAATGTAACCTTCTCAGATTTATCAATAAAGTGGCATTTTCCTCAAGCTGACTGTGATCACCTTCTGGGTTTCAGTGTTCGGTAAAAGCGCCAGTTGTAAGGCCGCTTAAGACTTTTTAATTTGGCACATAGCCGAGGGTCGTATCCCGGGACGCCGGCGGTATGCCGTCGGGACCGTTCGGTCCGTGGCGCCAGCGGTATGCTGTCGGGACCATTTGGTCCAGGAAGTGGTTGTCTCCATATCTGTCGCGGCTTGTGGTTCTGAGTGTTCCTTGCATGAACGTGAATGGGCTAAGCTCTCGGGGAACGGGCTCTAACCTGTCGGCTGAGTTGGATGGCTTGCTCGGGTGGAAGTTACCTGTTTATGGCTGTCCAGTCTGGCGTGGCGCCAGGTTGGCTTCCAGCGCTCGTGACGAATCTTTCGGTTGGTTAAGTCTGATGTAAGTCAAACCACTTGCTTGGAATGGATGTTGCTCGTTTGTAAGGAAGCTTCGAGTTGGTTAAGTTTGATGTATGTCGGGCGACTTGCTAGGAGGAGAGTCACCCACATCGGGACCCCCGATCTGGCACGGCGCCAGGTTGGATCTCAATGCTGGTTTCTGAACTTCCAGCTGCTTAAGTTTGATCGTTGTTGGCGAGCTGGCTGCTTGTATGTCAAGTGGGTTTGGACGGCAAGGGTTGAAGGCTGGGAAGCTAAGTCGTGGCTCCCGGCTCCCTTTGGGATGCCTGCGCTACATGTGGTATCAGAGCCGACTGGCCCGTCAGCTATGTGGATCTCACGGGGATGGCCATTGTTTGGGGTTCATCGGGACGATCGTTGTGCAAGGTGCTGCCCACGGTGTAAGCACGGGTGCGTCCACGTTGGGGGTGGTCGGCAAAACGGGGGCTTGATGAGTCAAGGTGCTCCCCTTGAGGCGTAAGCGCGGTCAGTTTCCGCGGCTCGGGCCTGGCGCCGTCTGCACGTAGGACAGATGAGGCAATGCGCTGCCATTAGGCACGGTCTGTGCCCTGTGGGGTGCGGGGTGACATATTCGCGATAGCCACCGTTCGTTTAGCTATAAGGGCTATCGACCAAATTTGGTGGGGGCGTTACTGAGGCGACGTGCTGCCTAACGGTGAAAGCACGGGTGCGTCCACGATTGGGGTGGTATGCGGTCGATCGTTTAGCTATAAGGGCTATCGACTAGATTTGGTGGGGGCGTCACTGAGGCAATGTGCTGTTCAACGGTGAAAGCACGGGGTCGTCCACGGGGGTGGTATGTTCAAGGATAGCTGCCGATCGTTTAGCTATAAGGGCTATCGAGCAAAAAGTGGTGGGGCGTGACCGAGGCAATGTGCTGCTTAATGGTGAAAGCACGGATAGTTGGAGGGGTGTTCTCTGTGGGCTGGTCCTGTGATCCCTCTGTATGGGCGCGGCCAGGCAAAGGTCCTTTGGCAGGACTATCTCAAAGGGGGACCTTGTCTTTGTTACCTGTTAGTGAACCTGCCTGAGTGTCTTGCTTGCATGTATTCGTGGTGAGGTTTGCATGATTGCTTGTGATACAAGGAGCTGATGGCTTGAGAAGGGACCTTTCTTTTGAAGGCTGACGCCATCAAACAAAGAGGACTACAGAACATGGGGGCGGATTCGCAGTTCAAGTACTCGCACGTGAACGGCAACGAAACGACTGCATGTTTGCAAAGGATGGATGGCTAGCCTATTTCTTGGGTTACTTTCGTTTGCGACGACGCCCACCAAACGCAAGCAGGAAGTCAAAAGTTGGAAAGAGCAATTTCAAGGGAGATCTTCTATGGAGCAGTTGGTCTTCATTTGGGATGGCTACCTTCGGAACTGAAACTCACTGAAATGACAAGGAGAGAAATCAAGGTGCAGAAGCAACAAGGCGCGGAGTGGACCATGAAGTATCCTTTGGCTTAGGGAGCCCTGATACCTGTGCGGAATCGATCAAATCTGGAGATCGGGGAGCTCAACACAAAGTGCATCAAGGACAAATCAGGAGCTCAAAGGAGTTCCAGTGTCAGAAGTCAGAAGCGACAGGGGCGAACATCTCACAGAAAGGCCTTTGTCACCAGTCAATAAGGTTCTTGGGTTTTACGAAAGCAATACAAAATCTACGCTTTTCCCAGACAAAGTGATATTTTCAAAGTTAAGTAATTTTTCAATACAAAGAGCTGAGCCTCCGACTTGTGGCGTGCCAGCTTCAATGTTAATAAAAAGTGGCCAGTAAATTGAGTACTGTGCCAAGTAGCTCAAATGTATAGTTAATTTTTGGGAGACACCTTCACTTTAACCTGACATCTGATGAGGACATCAGATTTTATAAAGGTCGGGTGGATGTCGTAAAGTTACGCCTACAAGCTTTACTTCCGGCGCCGGCGGCGCCAACATTGTCCCCGGCGCCAGCAGCACCCCAGCCGCTCCCGGCGCCACTGTGACCAGAATACAGCCGGCGCCAAGTCCCTATGGCTGAAAATCTTTGATCGGTTTTAGCGAAGTCCAGAGAGCTCAGATCGATGTGCAATCGCCTCACACGATCTAGGCATGATTAAAGGAAGCTCAGTAAACTCTAGAGACAGAGAAAACGTGCTTTTACCAGCCTGGGTAGAGTACTTGGTATGAGGGGAGGTGGCGAATCCCACCAAAAGTATAGGGGAGTGCGGGTTGCGACTCAGGGAGAGCTCCAACCAAGTGTCAGCCTCCCTTGCTGGAATGTTGTCCTGGCACTTGCCTTGGCACGCCAGCGCCCCGGAGACTCGGGTCGGTCACACACTCGAAATGTAACCTTCTCAGATTTATCAATAAAGTGGCATTTTCCTCAAGCTGACTGTGATCACCTTCTGGGTTTCAGTGTTCGGTAAAAGCGCCAGTTGTAAGGCCGCTTAAGACTTTTTAATTTGGCACATAGCCGAGGGTCGTATCCCGGGACGCCGGCGGTATGCCGTCGGGACCGTTCGGTCCGTGGCGCCAGCGGTATGCTGTCGGGACCATTTGGTCCAGGAAGTGGTTGTCTCCATATCTGTCGCGGCTTGTGGTTCTGAGTGTTCCTTGCATGAACGTGAATGGGCTAAGCTCTCGGGGAACGGGCTCTAACCTGTCGGCTGAGTTGGATGGCTTGCTCGGGTGGAAGTTACCTGTTTATGGCTGTCCAGTCTGGCGTGGCGCCAGGTTGGCTTCCAGCGCTCGTGACGAATCTTTCGGTTGGTTAAGTCTGATGTAAGTCAAACCACTTGCTTGGAATGGATGTTGCTCGTTTGTAAGGAAGCTTCGAGTTGGTTAAGTTTGATGTATGTCGGGCGACTTGCTAGGAGGAGAGTCACCCACATCGGGACCCCCGATCTGGCACGGCGCCAGGTTGGATCTCAATGCTGGTTTCTGAACTTCCAGCTGCTTAAGTTTGATCGTTGTTGGCGAGCTGGCTGCTTGTATGTCAAGTGGGTTTGGACGGCAAGGGTTGAAGGCTGGGAAGCTAAGTCGTGGCTCCCGGCTCCCTTTGGGATGCCTGCGCTACATGTGGTATCAGAGCCGACTGGCCCGTCAGCTATGTGGATCTCACGGGGATGGCCATTGTTTGGGGTTCATCGGGACGATCGTTGTGCAAGGTGCTGCCCACGGTGTAAGCACGGGTGCGTCCACGTTGGGGGTGGTCGGCAAAACGGGGGCTTGATGAGTCAAGGTGCTCCCCTTGAGGCGTAAGCGCGGTCAGTTTCCGCGGCTCGGGCCTGGCGCCGTCTGCACGTAGGACAGATGAGGCAATGCGCTGCCATTAGGCACGGTCTGTGCCCTGTGGGGTGCGGGGTGACATATTCGCGATAGCCACCGTTCGTTTAGCTATAAGGGCTATCGACCAAATTTGGTGGGGGCGTTACTGAGGCGACGTGCTGCCTAACGGTGAAAGCACGGGTGCGTCCACGATTGGGGTGGTATGCGGTCGATCGTTTAGCTATAAGGGCTATCGACTAGATTTGGTGGGGGCGTCACTGAGGCAATGTGCTGTTCAACGGTGAAAGCACGGGGTCGTCCACGGGGGTGGTATGTTCAAGGATAGCTGCCGATCGTTTAGCTATAAGGGCTATCGAGCAAAAAGTGGTGGGGCGTGACCGAGGCAATGTGCTGCTTAATGGTGAAAGCACGGATAGTTGGAGGGGTGTTCTCTGTGGGCTCGTCCTGTGATCCCTCTGTATGGGCGCGGCCAGGCAAAGGTCCTTTGGCAGGACTATCTCAAAGGGGGACCTTGTCTTTGTTACCTGTTAGTGAACCTGCCTGAGTGTCTTGCTTGCATGTATTCGTGGTGAGGTTTGCATGATTGCTTGTGATACAAGGAGCTGATGGCTTGAGAAGGGACCTTTCTTTTGAAGGCTGACGCCATCAAACAAAGAGGACTACAGAACATGGGGGCGGATTCGCAGTTCAAGTACTCGCACGTGAACGGCAACGAAACGACTGCATGTTTGCAAAGGATGGATGGCTAGCCTATTTCTTGGGTTACTTTCGTTTGCGACGACGCCCACCAAACGCAAGCAGGAAGTCAAAAGTTGGAAAGAGCAATTTCAAGGGAGATCTTCTATGGAGCAGTTGGTCTTCATTTGGGATGGCTACCTTCGGAACTGAAACTCACTGAAATGACAAGGAGAGAAATCAAGGTGCAGAAGCAACAAGGCGCGGAGTGGACCATGAAGTATCCTTTGGCTTAGGGAGCCCTGATACCTGTGCGGAATCGATCAAATCTGGAGATCGGGGAGCTCAACACAAAGTGCATCAAGGACAAATCAGGAGCTCAAAGGAGTTCCAGTGTCAGAAGTCAGAAGCGACAGGGGCGAACATCTCACAGAAAGGCCTTTGTCACCAGTCAATAAGGTTCTTGGGTTTTACGAAAGCAATAGAAAATCTACGCTTTTCCCAGACAAAGTGATATTTTCAAAGTTAAGTAATTTTTCAATACAAAGAGCTGAGCCTCCGACTTGTGGCGTGCCAGCTTCAATGTTAATAAAAAGTGGCCAGTAAATTGAGTACTGTGCCAAGTAGCTCAAATGTATAGTTAATTTTTGGGAGACACCTTCACTTTAACCTGACATCTGATGAGGACATCAGATTTTATAAAGGTCGGGTGGATGTCGTAAAGTTACGCCTACAAGCTTTACTTCCGGCGCCGGCGGCGCCAACATTGTCCCCGGCGCCAGCAGCACCCCAGCCGCTCCCGGCGCCACTGTGACCAGAATACAGCCGGCGCCAAGTCCCTATGGCTGAAAATCTTTGATCGGTTTTAGCGAAGTCCAGAGAGCTCAGATCGATGTGCAATCGCCTCACACGATCTAGGCATGATTAAAGGAAGCTCAGTAAACTCTAGAGACAGAGAAAACGTGCTTTTACCAGCCTGGGTAGAGTACTTGGTATGAGGGGAGGTGGCGAATCCCACCAAAAGTATAGGGGAGTGCGGGTTGCGACTCAGGGAGAGCTCCAACCAAGTGTCAGCCTCCCTTGCTGGAATGTTGTCCTGGCACTTGCCTTGGCACGCCAGCGCCCCGGAGACTCGGGTCGGTCACACACTCGAAATGTAACCTTCTCAGATTTATCAATAAAGTGGCATTTTCCTCAAGCTGACTGTGATCACCTTCTGGGTTTCAGTGTTCGGTAAAAGCGCCAGTTGTAAGGCCGCTTAAGACTTTTTAATTTGGCACATAGCCGAGGGTCGTATCCCGGGACGCCGGCGGTATGCCGTCGGGACCGTTCGGTCCGTGGCGCCAGCGGTATGCTGTCGGGACCATTTGGTCCAGGAAGTGGTTGTCTCCATATCTGTCGCGGCTTGTGGTTCTGAGTGTTCCTTGCATGAACGTGAATGGGCTAAGCTCTCGGGGAACGGGCTCTAACCTGTCGGCTGAGTTGGATGGCTTGCTCGGGTGGAAGTTACCTGTTTATGGCTGTCCAGTCTGGCGTGGCGCCAGGTTGGCTTCCAGCGCTCGTGACGAATCTTTCGGTTGGTTAAGTCTGATGTAAGTCAAACCACTTGCTTGGAATGGATGTTGCTCGTTTGTAAGGAAGCTTCGAGTTGGTTAAGTTTGATGTATGTCGGGCGACTTGCTAGGAGGAGAGTCACCCACATCGGGACCCCCGATCTGGCACGGCGCCAGGTTGGATCTCAATGCTGGTTTCTGAACTTCCAGCTGCTTAAGTTTGATCGTTGTTGGCGAGCTGGCTGCTTGTATGTCAAGTGGGTTTGGACGGCAAGGGTTGAAGGCTGGGAAGCTAAGTCGTGGCTCCCGGCTCCCTTTGGGATGCCTGCGCTACATGTGGTATCAGAGCCGACTGGCCCGTCAGCTATGTGGATCTCACGGGGATGGCCATTGTTTGGGGTTCATCGGGACGATCGTTGTGCAAGGTGCTGCCCACGGTGTAAGCACGGGTGCGTCCACGTTGGGGGTGGTCGGCAAAACGGGGGCTTGATGAGTCAAGGTGCTCCCCTTGAGGCGTAAGCGCGGTCAGTTTCCGCGGCTCGGGCCTGGCGCCGTCTGCACGTAGGACAGATGAGGCAATGCGCTGCCATTAGGCACGGTCTGTGCCCTGTGGGGTGCGGGGTGACATATTCGCGATAGCCACCGTTCGTTTAGCTATAAGGGCTATCGACCAAATTTGGTGGGGGCGTTACTGAGGCGACGTGCTGCCTAACGGTGAAAGCACGGGTGCGTCCACGATTGGGGTGGTATGCGGTCGATCGTTTAGCTATAAGGGCTATCGACTAGATTTGGTGGGGGCGTCACTGAGGCAATGTGCTGTTCAACGGTGAAAGCACGGGGTCGTCCACGGGGGTGGTATGTTCAAGGATAGCTGCCGATCGTTTAGCTATAAGGGCTATCGAGCAAAAAGTGGTGGGGCGTGACCGAGGCAATGTGCTGCTTAATGGTGAAAGCACGGATAGTTGGAGGGGTGTTCTCTGTGGGCTGGTCCTGTGATCCCTCTGTATGGGCGCGGCCAGGCAAAGGTCCTTTGGCAGGACTATCTCAAAGGGGGACCTTGTCTTTGTTACCTGTTAGTGAACCTGCCTGAGTGTCTTGCTTGCATGTATTCGTGGTGAGGTTTGCATGATTGCTTGTGATACAAGGAGCTGATGGCTTGAGAAGGGACCTTTCTTTTGAAGGCTGACGCCATCAAACAAAGAGGACTACAGAACATGGGGGCGGATTCGCAGTTCAAGTACTCGCACGTGAACGGCAACGAAACGACTGCATGTTTGCAAAGGATGGATGGCTAGCCTATTTCTTGGGCTACTTTCGTTTGCGACGACGCCCACCAAACGCAAGCAGGAAGTCAAAAGTTGGAAAGAGCAATTTCAAGGGAGATCTTCTATGGAGCAGTTGGTCTTCATTTGGGATGGCTACCTTCGGAACTGAAACTCACTGAAATGACAAGGAGAGAAATCAAGGTGCAGAAGCAACAAGGCGCGGAGTGGACCATGAAGTATCCTTTGGCTTAGGGAGCCCTGATACCTGTGCGGAATCGATCAAATCTGGAGATCGGGGAGCTCAACACAAAGTGCATCAAGGACAAATCAGGAGCTCAAAGGAGTTCCAGTGTCAGAAGTCAGAAGCGACAGGGGCGAACATCTCACAGAAAGGCCTTTGTCACCAGTCAATAAGGTTCTTGGGTTTTACGAATGCAATATAAAATCTACGCTTTTCCCAGACAAAGTGATATTTTCAAAGTTAAGTAATTTTTCAATACAAAGAGCTGAGCCTCCGACTTGTGGCGTGCCAGCTTCAATGTTAATAAAAAGTGGCCAGTAAATTGAGTACTGTGCCAAGTAGCTCAAATGTATAGTTAATTTTTGGGAGACACCTTCACTTTAACCTGACATCTGATGAGGACATCAGATTTTATAAAGGTCGGGTGGATGTCGTAAAGTTACGCCTACAAGCTTTACTTCCGGCGCCGGCGGCGCCAACATTGTCCCCGGCGCCAGCAGCACCCCAGCCGCTCCCGGCGCCACTGTGACCAGAATACAGCCGGCGCCAAGTCCCTATGGCTGAAAATCTTTGATCGGTTTTAGCGAAGTCCAGAGAGCTCAGATCGATGTGCAATCGCCTCACACGATCTAGGCATGATTAAAGGAAGCTCAGTAAACTCTAGAGACAGAGAAAACGTGCTTTTACCAGCCTGGGTAGAGTACTTGGTATGAGGGGAGGTGGCGAATCCCACCAAAAGTATAGGGGAGTGCGGGTTGCGACTCAGGGCGAGCTCCAACCAAGTGTCAGCCTCCCTTGCTGGAATGTTGTCCTGGCACTTGCCTTGGCACGCCAGCGCCCCGGAGACTCGGGTCGGTCACACACTCGAAATGTAACCTTCTCAGATTTATCAATAAAGTGGCATTTTCCTCAAGCTGACTCTGATCACCTTCTGGGTTTCAGTGTTCGGTAAAAGCGCCAGTTGTAAGGCCGCTTAAGACTTTTTAATTTGGCACATAGCCGAGGGTCGTATCCCGGGACGCCGGCGGTATGCCGTCGGGACCGTTCGGTCCGTGGCGCCAGCGGTATGCTGTCGGGACCATTTGGTCCAGGAAGTGGTTGTCTCCATATCTGTCGCGGCTTGTGGTTCTGAGTGTTCCTTGCATGAACGTGAATGGGCTAAGCTCTCGGGGAACGGGCTCTAACCTGTCGGCTGAGTTGGATGGCTTGCTCGGGTGGAAGTTACCTGTTTATGGCTGTCCAGTCTGGCGTGGCGCCAGGTTGGCTTCCAGCGCTCGTGACGAATCTTTCGGTTGGTTAAGTCTGATGTAAGTCAAACCACATGCTTGGAATGGATGTTGCTCGTTTGTAAGGAAGCTTCGAGTTGGTTATGTTTGATGTATGTCGGGCGACTTGCTAGGAGGAGAGTCACCCACATCGGGACCCCCGATCTGGCACGGCGCCAGGTTGGATCTCAATGCTGGTTTCTGAACTTCCAGCTGCTTAAGTTTGATCGTTGTTGGCGAGCTGGCTGCTTGTATGTCAAGTGGGTTTGGACGGCAAGGGTTGAAGGCTGGGAAGCTAAGTCGTGGCTCCCGGCTCCCTTTGGGATGCCTGCGCTACATGTGGTATCAGAGCCGACTGGCCCGTCAGCTATGTGGATCTCACGGGGATGGCCATTGTTTGGGGTTCATCGGGACGATCGTTGTGCAAGGTGCTGCCCACGGTGTAAGCACGGGTGCGTCCACGTTGGGGGTGGTCGGCAAAACGGGGGCTTGATGAGTCAAGGTGCTCCCCTTGAGGCGTAAGCGCGGTCAGTTTCCGCGGCTCGGGCCTGGCGCCGTCTGCACGTAGGACAGATGAGGCAATGCGCTGCCATTAGGCACGGTCTGTGCCCTGTGGGGTGCGGGGTGACATATTCGCGATAGCCACCGTTCGTTTAGCTATAAGGGCTATCGACCAAATTTGGTGGGGGCGTTACTGAGGCGACGTGCTGCCTAACGGTGAAAGCACGGGTGCGTCCACGATTGGGGTGGTATGCGGTCGATCGTTTAGCTATAAGGGCTATCGACTAGATTTGGTGGGGGCGTCACTGAGGCAATGTGCTGTTCAACGGTGAAAGCACGGGGTCGTCCACGGGGGTGGTATGTTCAAGGATAGCTGCCGATCGTTTAGCTATAAGGGCTATCGAGCAAAAAGTGGTGGGGCGTGACCGAGGCAATGTGCTGCTTAATGGTGAAAGCACGGATAGTTGGAGGGGTGTTCTCTGTGGGCTGGTCCTGTGATCCCTCTGTATGGGCGCGGCCAGGCAAAGGTCCTTTGGCAGGACTATCTCAAAGGGGGACCTTGTCTTTGTTACCTGTTAGTGAACCTGCCTGAGTGTCTTGCTTGCATGTATTCGTGGTGAGGTTTGCATGATTGCTTGTGATACAAGGAGCTGATGGCTTGAGAAGGGACCTTTCTTTTGAAGGCTGACGCCATCAAACAAAGAGGACTACAGAATATGGGGGCGGATTCGCAGTTCAAGTACTCGCACGTGAACGGCAACGAAACGACTGCATGTTTGCAAGGATGGATGGCTAGCCTATTTCTTGGGCTACTTTCGTTTGCGACGACGCCCACCAAACGCAAGCAGGAAGTCAAAAGTTGGAAAGAGCAATTTCAAGGGAGATCTTCTATGGAGCAGTTGGTCTTCATTTGGGATGGCTACCTTCGGAACTGAAACTCACTGAAATGACAAGGAGAGAAATCAAGGTGCAGAAGCAACAAGGCGCGGAGTGGACCATGAAGTATCCTTTGGCTTAGGGAGCCCTGATACCTGTGCGGAATCGATCAAATCTGGAGATCGGGGAGCTCAACACAAAGTGCATCAAGGACAAATCAGGAGCTCAAAGGAGTTCCAGTGTCAGAAGTCAGAAGCGACAGGGGCGAACATCTCACAGAAAGGCCTTTGTCACCAGTCAATAAGGTTCTTGGGTTTTACGAATGCAATATAAAATCTACGCGTTTTCCCAGACAAAGTGATATTTTCAAAGTTAAGTAATTTTTCAATACAAAGAGCTGAGCCTCCGACTTGTGGCGTGCCAGCTTCAATGTTAATAAAAAGTGGCCAGTAAATTGAGTACTGTGCCAAGTAGCTCAAATGTATAGTTAATTTTTGGGAGACACCTTCACTTTAACCTGACATCTGATGAGGACATCAGATTTTATAAAGGTCGGGTGGATGTCGTAAAGTTACGCCTACAAGCTTTACTTCCGGCGCCGGCGGCGCCAACATTGTCCCCGGCGCCAGCAGCACCCCAGCCGCTCCCGGCGCCACTGTGACCAGAATACAGCCGGCGCCAAGTCCCTATGGCTGAAAACCTTTGATCGGTTTTAGCGAAGTCCAGAGAGCTCAGATCGATGTGCAATCGCCTCACACGATCTAGGCATGATTAAAGGAAGCTCAGTAAACTCTAGAGACAGAGAAAACGTGCTTTTACCAGCCTGGGTAGAGTACTTGGTATGAGGGGAGGTGGCGAATCCCACCAAAAGTATAGGGGAGTGCGGGTTGCGACTCAGGGCGAGCTCCAACCAAGTGTCAGCCTCCCTTGCTGGAATGTTGTCCTGGCACTTGCCTTGGCACGCCAGCGCCCCGGAGACTCGGGTCGGTCACACACTCGAAATGTAACCTTCTCAGATTTATCAATAAAGTGGCATTTTCCTCAAGCTGACTGTGATCACCTTCTGGGTTTCAGTGTTCGGTAAAAGCGCCAGTTGTAAGGCCGCTTAAGACTTTTTAATTTGGCACATAGCCGAGGGTCGTATCCCGGGACGCCGGCGGTATGCCGTCGGGACCGTTCGGTCCGTGGCGCCAGCGGTATGCTGTCGGGACCATTTGGTCCAGGAAGTGGTTGTCTCCATATCTGTCGCGGCTTGTGGTTCTGAGTGTTCCTTGCATGAACGTGAATGGGCTAAGCTCTCGGGGAACGGGCTCTAACCTGTCGGCTGAGTTGGATGGCTTGCTCGGGTGGAAGTTACCTGTTTATGGCTGTCCAGTCTGGCGTGGCGCCAGGTTGGCTTCCAGCGCTCGTGACGAATCTTTCGGTTGGTTAAGTCTGATGTAAGTCAAACCACATGCTTGGAATGGATGTTGCTCGTTTGTAAGGAAGCTTCGAGTTGGTTATGTTTGATGTATGTCGGGCGACTTGCTAGGAGGAGAGTCACCCACATCGGGACCCCCGATCTGGCACGGCGCCAGGTTGGATCTCAATGCTGGTTTCTAAACTTCCAGCTGCTTAAGTTTGATCGTTGTTGGCGAGCTGGCTGCTTGTATGTCAAGTGGGTTTGGACGGCAAGGGTTGAAGGCTGGGAAGCTAAGTCGTGGCTCCCGGCTCCGTTTGGGATGCCTGCGCTACATGTGGTATCAGAGCCGACTGGCCCGTCAGCTATGTGGATCTCACGGGGATGGCCATTGTTTGGGGTTCATCGGGACGATCGTTGTGCAAGGTGCTGCCCACGGTGTAAGCACGGGTGCGTCCACGTTGGGGGTGGTCGGCAAAACGGGGGCTTGATGAGTCAAGGTGCTCCCCTTGAGGCGTAAGCGCGGTCAGTTTCCGCGGCTCGGGCCTGGCGCCGTCTGCACGTAGGACAGATGAGGCAATGCACTGCCATTAGGCACGGTCTGTGCCCTGTGGGGTGCGGGGTGACATATTCGCGATAGCCACCGTTCGTTTAGCTATAAGGGCTATCGACCAAATTTGGTGGGGGCGTTACTGAGGCGACGTGCTGCCTAACGGTGAAAGCACGGGTGCGTCCACGATTGGGGTGGTATGCGGTCGATCGTTTAGCTATAAGGGCTATCGACTAGATTTGGTGGGGGCGTCACTGAGGCAATGTGCTGTTCAACGGTGAAAGCACGGGGTCGTCCACGGGGGTGAAATGTTCAAGGATAGCTTTCGATCGTTTAGCTATAAGGGCTATCGAGCAAAAAGTGGTGGGGCGTGACCGAGGCAATGTGCTGCTTAATGGTGAAAGCAGGGATAGTTGGAGGGGTGTTCTCTGTGGGCTGGTCCTGTGATCCCTCTGTATGGGCGCGGCCAGGCAAAGGTCCTTTGGCAGGACTATCTCAAAGGGGGACCTTGTCTTTGTTACCTGTTAGTGAACCTGCCTGAGTGTCTTGCTTGCATGTATTCGTGGTGAGGTTTGCATGATTGCTTGTGATACAAGGAGCTGATGGCTTGAGAAGGGACCTTTCTTTTGAAGGCTGACGCCATCAAACAAAGAGGACTACAGAATATGGGGGCGGATTCGCAGTTCAAGTACTCGCACGTGAACGGCAACGAAACGACTGCATGTTTGCAAAGGATGGATGGCTAGCCTATTTCTTGGGCTACTTTCGTTTGCGACGACGCCCACCAAACGCAAGCAGGAAGTCAAAAGTTGGAAAGAGCAATTTCAAGGGAGATCTTCTATGGAGCAGTTGGTCTTCATTTGGGATGGCTACCTTCGGAACTGAAACTCACTGAAATGACAAGGAGAGAAATCAAGGTGCAGAAGCAACAAGGCGCGGAGTGGACCATGAAGTATCCTTTGGCTTAGGGAGCCCTGATACCTGTGCGGAATCGATCAAATCTGGAGATCGGGGAGCTCAACACAAAGTGCATCAAGGACAAATCAGGAGCTCAAAGGAGTTCCAGTGTCAGAAGTCAGAAGCGACAGGGGCGAACATCTCACAGAAAGGCCTTTGTCACCAGTCAATAAGGTTCTTGGGTTTTACGAATGCAATATAAAATCTACGCTTTTCCCAGACAAAGTGATATTTTCAAAGTTAAGTAATTTTTCAATACAAAGAGCTGAGCCTCCGACTTGTGGCGTGCCAGCTTCAATGTTAATAAAAAGTGGCCAGTAAATTGAGTACTGTGCCAAGTAGCTCAAATGTATAGTTAATTTTTGGGAGACACCTTCACTTTAACCTGACATCTGATGAGGACATCAGATTTTATAAAGGTCGGGTGGATGTCGTAAAGTTACGCCTACAAGCTTTACTTCCGGCGCCGGCGGCGCCAACATTGTCCCCGGCGCCAGCAGCACCCCAGCCGCTCCCGGCGCCACTGTGACCAGAATACAGCCGGCGCCAAGTCCCTATGGCTGAAAATCTTTGATCGGTTTTAGCGAAGTCCAGAGAGCTCAGATCGATGTGCAATCGCCTCACACGATCTAGGCATGATTAAAGGAAGCTCAGTAAACTCTAGAGACAGAGATGGCTAGCCTGTTTCATTTGCGGTGACGCCCACCAGCCCCAAGCAGGAAGTCAAAAGTTGGAAAGAGCAATTTCAAGGGAGATGTACACTCCTTGTTTTGACTGATGGAATTGTTAAAGTCAAGTTTTGCGCGTCGGACATGCGCTTCAAACGAACGCGAAGAGATAGTTCTCGTATGCGGATCAAACTGTTGCGACCCCTTGGCTCTCCACGAGGTCAGTGGTTACATTTGGATTGATTTAAAGACAGCTACTTCGAGCTAAGTGAGAGGTCCATTGCGGCGTACTCAATCTTTGCCTACCTCAAAGAGCCAAAAATGAAAAGTATAAAGATCAGGCTGGGACAAGGAGAGAAATCAAGGTGCATAAGCAACAAGGCGCGGAGTGGACCATAAAGTGGGCACTCAAACGACAAATCCTTTGGCTCAAGGAGCCCTGATATCTGTGCAGAACTGATCAAATCTGGAGCTCGGGAAGCTCAACACAAAGTGCGTCAAGGACAAATCAGGAGCTCAAAGGAGTTCCAAAGTCAAAAGTCAGAAGCGACGGGGGCAAACATTTCACAGAAAGGCCTCTGTCACCAGTTAATAAGGTTCTTGGGTTTTACGTAAGCGATATATAATCTACGCTTTTCCCAGACAAAGTTATATTTTCAAGTTAAGTATTTTTTAGTACAAAGAGCTGAGCCTCCGACTTGTGGTGTGCTAGGTTCAATGTTAATAAAAAGCGTCCAATAAATTGAGTACTGTGCCAAGTAGCTCAAATGTATAGTTAATTTTGATTGGGAGACACCTTTACATTAATTTGACATCTGGAGAGGACATCAGATTTTATAAAGGTGGGGTGGATGCTATAAACTTACCTTTACAAGCTTTACTTCCGGCGCCAGCAGCACCCCTGCTGCGCCCGGGGCTACTGGCGTCGGCGCCGCTTCCGGCGCCACTGTGACCAGAATCCAGCCGGCGCCAAGTTCCTATGGCTGAAAGTCTTTGACCGGTCCTAGCGAAGTTGAGAGAGCTCAGATCGATGTGCAGTCACCTCACACGACCCAGGCATGATTCAAGGGATCAATAAATTCTAGAGAGAGAAAACGTGCTTTCCCAGTCTGAGTAGAGTACTTGGTATGAGGGGAGGTGGCGAATCCCACCAATACTATAGGGGAGTGCGGGTTGCGCCTCAGCGCGAGCTCCGACCAAGTCTCAGCCTCCCTGGCTGGAATGTTGTCCTGGCGCTCGCCTTGGCATGCCAGCGCCCCGGAGACTATGGTCGGTCACAGACTTGAAATGTAACCTTCTCAAATTTATCAATAAAGTGGGATTCTTCTCAAACTGACTCTGACTACCTTCTGGGTTTCAGTGTTCGGTAAAAGCGCAAGTTGTGAGGCCGCTTCAAACTTTTTAGTTTGGCACATGGCTGAGGGTCGTATCCCCGGACGCCATCGGTATGCCGTCGGGACCATTCGTTTCGCGGCGCTAGCGGTATGCTGTCGAGACTATTTGGTCCAGGAACTGGTTGTCTCCATATCTGTCATGGCTTGTGGTTCCGAGTGTTCCTTGCATGAACGTGAATGGGTTAAGCTCTTGGGGAACGGGCTCTAACATGTCGGCAGAGTTGGATGGCTTGCTTGGGTGGAAGTTACCTGTTTATGGCTGTCCCGTCTGGCGTGGCGCCAGGTTGGCTTCCAGCGCACGTGACGAAGCTTACATATGGTTAAGTCCGATGTGAGTCAGACCAGTTTCTTGGAATGGATGTTACTCGTTTGTAACGATTTGGTTATGTTTGATGTATGTCGGGCGGCTTGCTTGGAGGGAAGTCACCCACATCGGGACCCCCGATCTGGCATGGCGCCAGGTTGGATCTCAATGGTGGTTTCTGAACTTCCAGTTGGTTAAGTCCAATCATTGTTGGCTGCTTGTATGTCAAGTGGGTTGGACGACAAGAGTTGAAGGCTGCAAAGCTAAGTCGCGGTTCTCGGGTGCGTCCACGATTGGGTTGGTATGATGTCGATCGTTTAGCTATAAGGGCTATCGACTAGATTTGGTGGGGGCGTTACTGAGGCAATGTGCTGCCTAACGGTGAAAGCACGGGTGCGTCCACGGGGGTGGTATATTCGAGGATAGCTGTCGATCGTTTAGCTATAAGGGCTATCGACCAAAAGGTGGTGGGACGTGACTAAGGCAATGTGCTGCTTGATGGTGAAAGCACGGATAGTTGAATGGGTGTTCTCTGTGGGCTGCTTCTGTGATCGATCTGTATGGGCGCGGCCAGGCAAAGGTCCTTTGGCAGGACTATCTCAAAGGGGTACCTTGTCATTGTTACCTGTTAGTAAACATGCCCGAGTGTCTTGCTTGCACGTATTCGTGGTGAGTCTTAGTACTCGTGCTTTGCCTGGTTTGCATGATTGCTTGTGATACAAGGAGCTGATGGCTCGAGAAGGAACCTTTCTTTTGAAGGCTGACACCATCAAACAAAGAGGACTACAGATTGTGTGGGGCGGATTCATAGTTCAAGTACTCGCACGTGAACGTCAACGAAACGACTGCATGTTTGCAAAGGATGGATGGCAAGCAGGAAGTCAAAAGTCGGAAATTGCAATTTCAAGGGAGATGTACACTCCTTGTTTTGACTGATGGAATTGTGAAAGTCAAGTTTTGCGGGACGGACATTGCGCTTCAAACGAACGCCAAGAGATAGTTCTCGTATGCGGATCAAATTTGTGCGACCCCTTGGCTCTCCACGAGGTCAATGGTTACATTTGGATTGATTCAAAGACAACTACTTCGAGCTAAGTGAGAGGTGCATTGCGGCGTACTCAATCCTTGCCTTCCTCAAAGAGCCAAAAATGAAAAGTATCAAGATCAAGCTGGGACAAGGAGAGAAAACAAGGTGCATAAGCAATAAGGCGCGGAGTGGACCATAAAGTGGGCAATCAAACGACAAATCCTTTGGCTCAGGGAGCCCTGATACCTGTGCAGAACTGATCAAATATGGAGCTCGGGAAGCTCAACACAAAGTGCGTCAAGGACAAATCAGGAGCTCAAAGGAGTTCCAAAGTCAAAAGTTAGAAGCGACGGGGGCGAACATTTCACAGAAAGGCCTCTGTCACCAATTAATAAGGTTTTTGGGTTTTACGTAAGCGATATAAAATCTACCGTTTTCCCAGACAAAGTGATATTTTCAGGTTAAGTATTTTTCAGTACAAAGAGCTGAGCCTCCGACTTGTGTTGTGCCAGCTTCAATGTTAATAAAAAGCGGCCAGTAAATTGAGTACTGTGCCAAGTAGCTCAAATGTATAGTTAATTTTGATTGGGAGACACCTTTACATTAATCTGACATCTGAAGGTCCAGAGAGCTCAGATCGATGTGCAATCACCTCACACGATATAGGCATAATTAAAGGGATCAATAAATTCTAGACAGAGAAAACGTGCTTTACCAGCCTGGGTAGAGTACTTGGTATGAGGGGAGGTGGCGAATCCCACCAACACTATAGGGGAGTGCGGGTAAAGCCTCAGCGCGAGCTCCGACCAAGTCTCAGCCTCTCTGGCTGGAATGTTGTCCTGGCGCTCACCTTGGCATGCTAGTGCCGCGGAGACTAGGGTCGGTCACACACTTGAAATGTAACCTTCTCAGATTTATCAATAAAGTGGGATTCTTCTCAAACTGACTCTGACTACCTTCTCGGTTTCAGTGTTCGGTAAAAGTGCCAGTTGTGAGGCCGCTTCAAACTTTTTAGTTTGGCACATAGCTGAGCGTCGTATCACGGGACGTCATCGGTATGCCGTCGGGACCATTCGGTCCGCGACGCCAGCGGTATGCTGTCGGGACCATTTGGTCCAAGAACTGGTTGTCTCCATATCTGTTGCGGCTTGTGGTTTCGAGTGTTCCTTGCATGAACGTGAATGGGTTAAGCTCTTGGGGAACGGGCTCTAACATGTCGGCTGAGTTGGATGGCTTGCTTGGGTGGAAGTTACCTGTTTATGGCTGTCCAGTCTGGCGTGGCGCCAGGTTGGCTTCTAGCGCTCGTGACAAAGCTTCCAGATGGTTAAGTTCGATGTGTGTCAGACCAGTTTATTGGAATGGATGTTACTCGTTTGTAACGAGTTGGTTTAGTTTGATGTATGTCGGGCGGCTTGCTTGGAGGGAAGTCACCCACATCGGGACCCCCGATCTGGCATGGCGCCAGGTTGGATCTCAATGTTGGTTTCTGAACTTCCAGTTGGTTAAGTCCGATCGTTGTTGGCTGCTTGTATGTCAAGTGGGTTTGGATGGCAAGAGTTGAAGGCTGGAAAGCCAAGTCGCGGTTCCCGGGTGTGTCCACAATTGGGTTGGTATGCTGTCGATCGTTTAGCTATAAGGGCTATCGACTAGATTTGGTGCTAACGGTGAAAGCACAGGTGCGTCCACGGGGGTGGTATATTCGAGGATAGCTGTCGATCATTTAGCTATAAGTTCTATCGACCAGAAGGTGGTGGGACGTGACTGAGGCAATGTGCTGCTTGATGGTGAAAGCACGGATAGTTGAATGGGTGTTCTCTGTGGGCTGATTCTATGATCGATCTGTATGGGCGCGGCCAGGCAAAGGTCCTTTGGCAGGACTATCTCAAAGGGGGACCTTGTCTTTGTTACCTGTTAGTACACATGCCCGAGTGTCTTGCTTGCACGTATTCGTGGTGAGTCTAGTACTCGTGCTTTGCCTGGTTTGCATGATTGCTTGTGATACAGAGCTGATGGCTCGAGAAAAAATTTTTCTTTTGAAGGCTGACACCATCAAACAAAGAGGACTACAGATTGTGTGGGGCGGATTCGCAGTTCAAGTACTCGCACATGAACGACAACGAAACGATTGCATGTTTGCAAAGGATGGATGGCTAGCCTGTTTCATTTGCGGCGACGCCCACCAGCCGCAAGCAGGAAGTCAAATTTTGGAAAGAGCAATTTCAAGGGAGATGTACACTCCTTGTTTTAACTGATGGAATTGTGAAAGTCAAGTTTTGCGCGACGGACATTGCGCTTCAAATGAACACGAAGAGATAGTTCTCGTATGCGGATCAAACTGGTGCGACCCCTTGGCTCTCCACGAGGTCAATGGTTACATTTGGATTTGGTTCAAAGACAGCTACTTCGAGCTAAGTGATAGGTGCATTGCAGCGTACTCAATCTTTGCCTACCTCAAAGAGCCAAAAATGAAAAGTATCAAGATCACGCTGGGACAAGGAGAGAAATCAAGGTGCATAAGCAACAAGGCGCGGAGTGGACCATAAAGTGGGCAATCAAATGACAAATCCTTTGGCTCAGGGAGCCCTGATACCTGTGTAGAACTGATCAAATCTGGAGCTCAGGAAGCTCAACACAAAGTGCGTCAAGGACAAATGAGGAGCTCAAAGGAGTTCCAAAGTCGAAATTCAGAAGCGACGGGGGCGAACATTTCACAGAAAGGCCTCTGTTACTAGTTAATAAGGTTTTTGGGTTTTACGTAAGCGATATGAAATCTACGCTTTTCCCAGACAAAGTGATATTTTCACGTTAAGTATTTTTCAGTACAAAGAGTTGAGCCTCCGGCTTGTGGTGTGCCAACTTCAATGTTAATAAAAAGCGGCCAGTAAATTGAGTACTGTGCCAAGTAGCTCAAATGTATAGTTAATTTTGATTGGGAGACACCTTTACATTAATCTGACATCTGAAGTGGACATCAGATTTTATAAAGGTGGGGTGGATGCTGTAAACTTAACTTAACAAGCTTTACTTCCGGCGCCAGCATTAGCCCCGGCGCCAGCAGCACCCCTGCTGCGCCCTGCGCCACTGGCGTCGGCGCCGCTCCCGGCGCCACTGTGACGAGAATCCAGCCGGCGCCAAGTTCCTATGGCTGAAAGTCTTTGACCGGTCCTAGCGAAGTGCAGAGAGCTCAGATCGATGTGCAATCACCTCACGCGATCTAGGCATGATTAAAGGGATCAATAAATTCTAGAGAGAGAAAATGTGCTTTACCAGCCTGGGTAGAGTACATGGTATGAGGGGAGGTGGCGAATACCACCAATACCATAGGGGAGTGCGGGTTGCGCCTCAGCGCGAGCTCCGACCAAGTCTCAGCCTCCCTGACTAGAATGTTGTCCTGGCGCTTGCCTTGGCATGCCAGCGCCCCGGAGACTGGGGTCAGTCACACACTTGAAATGTAACCTTCTCAGATTTATCAATAAAGTGGGATTCTTCTCAAACTGACTCTGACTACCTTCTGGTTTTCAGTGTTCGGTAAAGGCCCCAATTGTGAGGCCGCTTCAAACTTTTTAGTTTGGCACATAGTTGAGGGTCGTATCCTAGGACGCCATCGGTATGCCGTCGGGACCATTCGGTCCGCGGCGCCAACGGTATGCTGTCGGGACCATTTGGTCCAGGAACTGGTTGTCTCCATATCTGTCGCGGCTTGTAATTCCGAGTGTTCCTTGCTTGAACGTGAATGGGTTAAGCTCTTGGGGAACGGGCTCTAACATATCGGCTGAGTTGGATGGCTTGCTTGGGTGGAAGTTACCTGTTTATGGCTGTCCAGTATGGCGTGGCGCCAGGTTGGCTTCCAGCGCTCGTGACAAAGCTTCTTGATGGTTAAGTCTGATGTGAGTCAGACCAGTTTCTTGGAATTGATGTTACTCGTTTGTAACGAGTTGGTTAAGTTTGATGTATGTCGGGCGGCTTGCTTGGAGGGAAGTCACCCACATCGGGACCCCTGATCTGGCATGGCGCCAGGTTGGATCTCAATGTTGGTTTCTGAACGTCCAGTTGGTTAAGTCCGATCGTTGTTGGCTGCTTGTATGTCAAGTGGGTTTGGACGGCAAGAGTTGAAGGTTGGAAAGCTAAGTCGTGGTTACCGGGTGCGTCCACGTTTGGGTTGGTATGCTGTCGATCGTTTAGCTATAAGGGCTATCGACTAGATTTGGTGTGGGCGTTACTGAGGCAATGTGCTGCCTAACGGTGAAAGCACGGGTGCGTCCACGGGGTTGGTATATTCGAGAATAGATGTCGATCATTTAGGTATAAGGGCTATCGACCAAAAGGTGGTGGGACGTGACTGAGGCAATGTTGTGCTTGATGGTGAAAGCACGGATAGTTGAATGGGTGTTCTCTGAGGGCTGATTCTGTGATCGATCTGTATGGGCGCGGCCAGGCAAAGGTCCTTTGGCAGGACTATCTCAAAGGGGGACCTTGTCTATGTTACCTGTTAGTAAACATGCCTGAGTGTCTTGCTTGCACAACAAAAAGTGGGCAATCAAACGACAAATCCTTTGGCTCAGGGAGCCCTGATACCTGTGCAGAACTGATCAAATCTGGAGCTCAGTTTGCTCAACACAAAGTGCGTCAAGGACAAATCAAGAGCTCAAAGGAGTTCCAAAGTCAAAAGTCAGAAGCGACGGCGGCGAACATTTCACAGAAAGGCCTCTGTCACCAGTTAATAAGGTTCTTGGGTTTTACGTAAGCGATATAAAATCTACGCTTTTCCCAGACAAAGTGATATTTTCAAGTTAAGTATTTTTCAATACAAAGAGCTGAGCCTCCGACTTGTGGTGTGCCAGCTTCAATGTTAATAAAAAGCGGCCAGTAAATTGAGTACTGTGCCAAGTAGCTCAAATGTATAGTTAATTTTGATTGGGAGACACCTTTACATTAATCTGACATCTGAAGAGGACATCAGATTTTATGAAGGTGGGGTGGATGCTGTAAACTTACCTTTACAAGACTTACTTCCGGCGCCAGCATTGTCCCAGGCGCCACTGCCGTCGGCGCCGCTGCTGTGCTTGGCGCCACTGGCGTCGGTGCCGCTCCCGGCGCCACTATGACCAGAAGCCAGCCGGCAACAAGTTCCTATGGCTGAAAGTCTTTGACCGGTCCTAGCGAAGTCCAGACAGCTCAAATCGATGTGCACTCACCTCACACAATCTAGGCATGATTAAAGGGATCAATAAATTCTAGAGAGAGAAAACATGCTTTACCAGCCTGGGTAGAGTAATTAGTATGAGGGGAGGTGGCGAATCCCACCAATACTATAGGGCAGTGCGGGTTGCGCCTCAGCGCGAGCTCCGACCAAGTCTCAGCCTCCCTGGCTGGAATGTTGTCCTGGCGCTCGTCGATGTGAGTCATACTAGTTTCTTGGAATGGTCTGAGTCACATGAATTCTAGAGAGAGAAAATGTGCTTTACCACAATGGGTAGAGTACTTGGTATGAGGGGAGGTGGTGAATCCCACAAATACTATAGGGGAGTGCGGGTTGCGCCTCAGCGCGAGCTCCGACCAAGTCTCAGCCTCCTTGGCTGGAATGTTGTCTTGGCGCTCGCCTTGGCATGCCAGCCCCCCGGACACTAGGGTCGGTCATACACTTGAAATGTAACCTTCTCAGATTTATCAATAAAGTGGGATTCTTCTCAAACTGACTCTAACTACCTTTTGGGTTTCAGTGTTTGGTAAAAGCGCCAGTTGTGAGGCCGCTTCAAACTTTTTAGTTTGGCACATAACTGAGGGTCATATCCCGGGACGCCATCGGTATGTCGTCGGGACCATTCGGTCCGCGGCGCCAGCGGTATGCTGTCGGGACCATTTGGTCCAGGAACTGGTTGTGTCCATATCTGTCGCGGCTTGTGGTTCCGAGTGTTCCTTGCATGAACGTGAATGGGTTAAGCTCTTGGGGAACGGGCTCTAACATGTCGGCTGAGTTGGATGGCTTGCTTGGGTGGAAGTTACCTGTTTATGGCTGTCCAGTCTGGCGTGGCGCCAGGTTGGCTTCCAATGCTCGTGACGAAGCTTCTAGATAGTTAAGTCCGATGTGAGTCAGACTAGTTTCTTGGAATGGATGTTACTCGTTTGTAATGAGTTGGTTAAGTTTGATGTATGTCGGGTGGCTTGCTTGGAGGGAAGTCACCCACATCGGGACCCCCGATCTGGCATGGCGCTAGGTTGGATCTCAATGCTGGGTTTTGAACTTCCAGTTGGTTAAGTCCGATCGTTGTTGGCTGCTTGTATGTCAAGTGGGTTTGGACGACAAGAGTTGAAGGCTGGAAAGCTAAGTCGCGGTTCCCGGGTGCGTCCACGATTGGGTTGGTATGTTGTCGATCGTTTAGCTATAAGGGCTATTGACTAGATTTGGTGGGGGCGTTACTGAGGCAATGTGCTGCCTAACGGTGAAAGAACGGGTGCGTCCACGGGGTTGGTATATTCGAGGATAGCTGTCGATCGTTTAGCTATAAGGGCTATCGACCAAAAGGTGGTGGGACGTGACTGAGGCAATGTGCTGCTTGATGGTGAAAGCACGGATAGTTGAATGGGTGTTCTCTGTGGGCTGCTTCTGTGATCGATCTGTATGGGCGCGGCCAGGCAAAGGTCCTTTGGCAGGACTATCTCAAAGGGGGACCTTGTCTTTGTTAACTGTTAGTAAACATGCCCGAGTGTCTTGCTTGCACGTATTCGTGGTGAGTCTTAGTACTCGTGCTTTGCCTAGTTTGCATGATTGCTTGTGATACAAGGAGCTGATGGCTCGAGAAGGCACCTTTCTTTTGAAGGCTGACACCATCAAACAAAGAGGACTACAGATTGTGTGGGGCGGATTTGCAGTTCAAGTACTCGCACGTGAACGACAACGAAACGACTGCATGTTTGCAAAGGATGGATGGCTAGCCTGTTTCATTTGCGGCGACGCCTACCAGCCGCAAACAGTAAGTCAAAAGTTGGAAAGAGCAATTTCAAGGGAGATGTACACTCCTTGTTTTGACTGATGGAATTGTGAAAGTCGAGTTTTGCGCGACGGACATTGCGCTTCAAACGAACGCGAAGAGATAGTTCTCGTATGTGGATCAAACTGGTGCGACCCCTTACCTCTACAAGAGGTCAAAGGTTACATTTGATTGATTCAAAGACAGCTACTTCGAACTAAGTGAGAGGTGCATTGCGGCGTACTCAATCTTTGCCTACCTCAAAGAGCCAAAAATGAAAAGTATCAAGATCAGGCTGGGACAAGGAGAGAAATCAAGGTGCATAAGCAACAAGGCGCGGAGTGGACCATAAAATGGGCAATCAAACGACAAATCCTTTGGCTAAGGGAGCCCTGATACCTGTGCAGAACTGATCAAATCTGGAGCTCGGGAAGGTCAACACAAAGTGTGTCAAGGACAAATCAGGAGCTCAACGGAGTTCCAAAGTCAAAAGTCAGAAGCGACGGGGGCGAACATTTCACAGAATGGCCTCTGTCACCAGTTAATAAGGTTCTTGGGTTTTACGTAAGCGATATCAAATCTACACTTTTCCCAGACAAAGTGATATTTTCAAGTTAAGTATTTTTCAGTACAAAGAGTTGAGCCTCCGACTTGTGGTGTGCCAGCTTCAATGTTAATAAAAAGCGGCCAGTAAATTGAGTACTATGCCAAGTAGCTCAAATGTATAGTTAATTTTGATTGGGAGACACCTTTACATTAATCTGACATCTGAAGAGGATATCAGATAAAGGTGGGGTGGATGCTGTAAACTTACCTTTACAAGCTTTACTTCCGGCGCCAGTAGCACCCCTGCTGAGCCCGGCGCCACTGGTGTCGGCGCCGCTCCCGGCGCCACTGTGACCAGAATCCAGCCGGCGCCAAGTTCCTATGGCTGAAAGTCTTTGACCGGTCCTAGCGAAGTCCAGAGAGCTCAGATCGATGTGCAATCACCTCACACGATCTAGGCATGATTAAAGGGATCAATAAATTCTAGAGAGAGAGAACGTGCTTTACCAGCCTGGGTAGAGTACTTGGTATGAGGGGAGGTGGCGAATCCCACCAATACTATAGGGGAGTGCGGGTTGCGCCTCAGCGCGAGCTCCGACCAAGTCTCAGCCTCCCTGGCTGGAATGTTGTCCTGGCGCTTGCCTTGGCATGCCAGCGCCCCGGAGACTAGGGTCGGTCACACACTTGAAATGTAACCTTCTCAGATCTATCAATAAAGTGGGATTATTCTCAAACTGACTCTGACTACCTTTTGGGGTTCAGTGTTTGGTAAAAGCGCCAGTTGTGAGGCCGCTTCAAACTTTTTAGTTTGGCACATAGTTGAGGGTCGTATCCCGGGACGCCAATGTGGGTATGCCGTAGGGACCATTCGGTCCGCGGTGCCAGTGGTATGCTGTCGGGACCATTTGGTCCAGGAACTGGTTGTCTACATATCTGTCGCGGCTTGTGGTTCCGAGTGTTCCTTGCATGAACGTGAATGGGGTAAGCTCTTGGGGAACGGGCTCTAACATGTCGGCTGAGTTGGATGGCTTGCTTGGGTAGAAGTTACTAGTTTATGGCTGTCTAGTCTGGTGTGGCGCCAAGTTGGCTTCCAGTGCTCGTGACGAAGCCTCCAGATGGTTAAGTCCGATGTGAGTCAGACTAGTTTCTTGGAATGGATGTTACTCGTTTGTAACGAGTTGGTTAAGCTTGATGTATGTCGGGCGGCTTGCTTGGACGGAAGTCACCCACATCGGGACCCCCGATCTGGCATGGCGCCATGTTGGATCTCAATGCTGGTTTCTGAACTTCAAGTTGGTTAAGTCCGATCGTTGTTGGTTGCTTGTATGTCAAGTGGGTTTGGACGACAAGAGTTGAAGGCTGGAAAGCTAAGTCGCGGTTCCCGGGTGCCTCCACGATTGGGTTGGTATGCTGTCGATCGTTTAGCTATAAGGGCTATTGACTAGATTTGGTGGGGGCGTTACTGAGGCAATGTGCTGCCTAACGGTGAAAGCACGGGTGCGTCCACGGGGTTGGTATATTCGAGGATAGCTGTCGATCGTTTAGCTATAAGGGCTATCGACCAAAAGGTGGTGGGACGTGACTGAGGCAATGTGCTGCTTGATGGTGAAAGCACGGATAGTTGAATGGGTGTTCTCTGTGGGCTGCTTCTATGATCGATCTGTATGGGCGCGGCCAGGCAAAGGTCCTTTGGTAGGACTATCTCAAAGGGGGACCTTGTCTTTGTTAACTGTTAGTAAACATGCCCGAGTGTGTTGCTTGCACGTATTCGTGGTGAGTCTTAGTACTCGTGCCATAAAGTGGGCAATCAAACGACAAATCCTTTGGCTCAGGGAGCCCTGATACCTGTGCAGAACTGATCAAATCTGGAGCTCAGGAAGCTCAACACAAAGTGCGTCAAGGACAAATGAGGAGCTCAAAGGAGTTCCAAAGTCAAAAGTCAGAAGCGACGGGGGCGAACATTTCACAGAAAGGCCTCTGTCACCAGTTAATAAGGTTCTTGGGTTTTACGTAAGCGATATAAAATCTACGCTTTTCCCAGACAAAGTGATATTTTCAAGTTAAGTATTTTTTAGTACAAAGAGCTGACCCTCCGACTTGTGGTGTGCCACCTTCAATGTTAATAAAAAGCGGCCAGTAAATTGAGTACTGTGCCAAGTAGCTCAAATGTATAGTTAATTTTGATTGGGAGACACCTTCACATTAATCTGACATCTGGAGAGGACATCAGATTTTATAAAGGTGGGGTGGATGCTGTAAACTTACCTTTACAAGCTTTACTTCCGGCGCCAGCAGCACCCCTGCTGCGCCCAGCACCACTGGCGTCGGCGCCGCTCCCGGCGCCACTGTGACCAGAATCCAACCGGCGCCAAGTTCCTATGGCTGAAAGTCTTTGACCGGTCCCAGCGAAGTCCAGAGAGCTCAGATCGATGTGCAGTCACCTCACACGATCTAGGCATGATTAAGGGGATCGATAAATTCTAGAGAGAGAAAACATGCTTTACCAGCCTGGGTAGAGTACTTGGTATGAGGGGAGGTGGCGAATCCCACCAATACTATAGGGGAGTGCGGGTTGCGCCTCAGCGCGAGCTCTGACCAAGTTTCAGCCTCCCTGGCTGGAATGTTGTCCTGGCGCTCGCCTTGGCATGCCAGCGCCCGCCCCGGAGACTAGGGTCGGTCACACACTTGAAATGTAACCTTCTCAGATTTATCAATAAAGTGGGATTCTTCTCAAACTGATTCTGACTACCTTCTGGGTTTCAGTGTTCGGTAAAAGCGCCATTTGTGAGGCCGCTTCAAACTTTTTAGTTTGGCACATAGCTGAGGGTCGTATCCCGGGACGCCATCGGTATGCCGTCGGGACCATTCGGTCCGCAGCGCCAGTGGTATGCTGTCGGGACCATTTGGTCCAGAAACTGGTTGTCTCCATATCTGTCACGGCTTGTGGTTCCGAGTGTTCCTTGCATGAACGTGAATGGGTTAAGCTCTTGGGGAACGGGCTCTTACATGTCGGCTGAGTTGGATGGCTTGCTTGGATGGAAGTTACCTGTTTATGGCTGTCCAGTCTGGCGTGGCGCCAGGTTGGCTTCCAGCGCTCATGACGAAGCTTCCAGATGGGTAAGTCCGATGTGAGTCAGACCAGTTTTCTTGGAATGGATGTTACTCGTTTGTAACGAGTTGGTTAAGTTTGATGTATGTCGAGCGGCTTGCTTGGAGGGATGTCACCCACATCGGGAACCCCGATCTGGCATGGCGCCAGGTTGAATCTCGATGTTGGTTTCTGAACTTCCAGCTGGTTAAGTCCGATCGTTGTTGGCTACTTGTATGTCAAGTGAGTTTGGACGGCAAGAGTTGAACAATTTTGGCCTTGGATTTCCAAATAGACTAGCTCTGCCAGTTCCAATGGAACAGAGTGCTCCTCCTTCTAATCTAATGGAACCAGAACCTCATCATGCTAATGAGCAATGGAACTATAGCCATGATCACGAGAGTGGTCCTTCAGAGCAGTATGCTATCTATATTGTTGCGCAACAACAAGCAACTAAACAATGGACCAAAGTGCCACTTGGATGTTTTGCATGCGGAGAGAATCACAGAGTTGCTGAATGTCCAAACAAAGGGAAGTATGTACCATTCTGTAGACACTGTGGTTATGGACACTGTTATAAAGATTGTCCTACAAGACCCAAACCCCCTTCAGTTACTGCTCCAATGAACATGATTGCAATCAAGAAAAGACCAATAGTTCAACCTGAACCAACTGTACCTTTGATGGTTGTTACCAGAGCTCAGAAACAGAAAGGAGTTCTAGTTGATCCAGTACCTGTTGAATCTGCACCAACTACAAATATACCAACCGCATCAGACGTGTATCCGAATCTCAAAGCAGAAAAGAAGAGATACCAGGATATGAGACAATGGATTAAACAATTGCAAGAAGAAGAAGCCCTAGAAGCCGCTTAAGCAATAGCTAAAGTCCTTTCTCCATCTATGCCACAAGCAGATCCAAGAACAGATGTTGATACACAGTTGCACCATCATCAACTGCAAACAGAAATGATCATGAATATGTTGTCTAGCAAGATGGATATTACACTAGGAGAATTTCTTAAGCTGGTGCCGATAGCAAAAGAAGTATTAGCAGAAAAATTGACTCAGATGGAACCACCAGTCCATTAGAAACCACTTTTTTGTGTAGGGTTTGAAAAATCGAACGAAGTACTTAATGTGGGAGCAACCTAGAAAAGTGAGCACAAAAACATCACCCTGCCGATACAACATAGACAGTTTAATAAGGAAACAACCATGATTGATGGAGGTTCAGGAGTTAATTTGATTTCAACCAAACTATGTGCAAACTGGGGACTTACCAAGCTGAACCTGCCACTTTTGCCATTAAGCTAGCTAATCAAATGACAGTCATCCAAGAAGAATGGCTGAAGATTTACTTGTCAAAATAGCTGGAGTACAGTTTGTCATTACTTTTGTAGTGATGAACTTACCTGACGCACCAGATGTATATCGAATTTTATTGGGACGTCCATGGTTACGAGTTGCGCTTGAGTTCATAACTGGGGCACCGACAAAATTACTTTTGAGAAAATCGTGAGTGTGCGGTCAAAGTAGATCCAAATTACTTGGACTATCAAGCCAGTAGTCCAAAGAGAGGATGATAATTTATCAACAATGGATCATAACTGTGATCGATAAGTGAAGACTTTGGGAGTCCATTATGACTCTCAAACCGACATTGTAAATTGGAATCAAGCTCTTGCAACAGTGGATTCTATAGTAGGCTATATGTGCCAACAAGATAATCAATCCAAATTAAACAAAATTTCCTTGCTTGATCAAACTTTAGATACACAGATCACTTTTCCATTGAATGTGATGAACCTAGTTTGGATATCAACTGAACTGATTCCAGATCTAATTGAAGATGATTTAAAACATGTTAGTCATGCTTTGACTTGATGGAGAGGCAAAACTTACAGATGAGCAGATTTTCAATCATATGGATCCTACAAGATATGGAATTCGAGATATTCCGGATGAACCGACAATAAAGCCGCCAAAAGCAGTTATACTGAAGGAGGACAAGATGGTAGTACCTATGACAAAGAAACAAGCTAAGCAACACTATAATATGGTCATGAAATGGGAAAAATCATCTCAAAAAGTTGATTCTAAGAATGTACCACCCTTATTGGATAAAAGAAAGAGAAAGGTCAAAGATGATTTTTCAAGTCAGACTTCTCGCAAGAAATCACCATCAAGGAAGTCATCACCTTCAGAGACAAGCAGATCATCTAGAAGGTCATCGCCTCCAAGATCGATTCTTACCAAGAAAGCTAAACGAAGATCAAAGATCAACCCTTATGAAAAAGAACAATCAAAAGAATTCCAACAGGATATGTTTGAGCATTTCAAACGCTATACTTTGGATGATGTGGTGATGATGTTACCGAAAGTTCATCGTGAACCTGAAGAGAAAGAACCAGAAACAAAGGAGGTTTATGATGGACTCAGCCAATGAATTTTGCTGAATTAGGAGAGCCAGAAAAGATTATTCAAGTTAGAGCACAACTTACTCCCAAACAATTTCAAGTGTTAAGAAAGTTATTGATCAAATATGAAGATTGTTTTGCTTGGACGTACAAGGATCTCAAAGGGCTTCCTACCTCAATTATTGAGCATACGATACCCTTAATGCCTGATGCAGTTCCAAAGGTCACAAGATTTTATAGCTATAATCCAAACGTTACAGATCTTATAAAGAAAGAGCTGCAAAGACTACTTGAAGCCGACTTTATTTATGAAATCGAACATACGGAATGGGTTTCTCCAATTGTTGTGGTTCCTAAGAAGAACGGGAAGATGATAATTTGTGTGAATCTCAAAGCTTTTAATAAAGTGACACAAAAGGATCACTTTCCATTGTCCTTTACTGAAAGCATATTGGACCGTCTTGTTGGAGCGTAAGCGTACAATTTTTTGGATGGATTTAGTGGCTACAACCAAGTTAAGATAGCACTTGCGGATCGACACAAAATAGCTTTTGCAACAGATTGAGAAACTTATGCTTATAAAATTATGCCGTCTGGACTTTGTAATGTACCTAGCTCATGTCAAAGAGTGATGCAGTTTGCCTTTAAGGACTACTTGCAGAAATTCCTTGAAATCTACTTGGATAATCTCAGAGTCCATAGTGCAGATACAGACCACTTGGATCATTTTGAAAAAGTTTTTGAACGTTGTCGCAAAAACCAAATCTCCTTAAATCCAGAAAAATGCCAAATTTGGGTCACTCATGAAGTTGTCCTTGGACATGTGATATCAAGACATGGCATTGGTACGGATTATTCCAAAATCAAAGTCATTATTAAGCTACCACCGCCATGAACAATTTGAGGAGTCTATGTTTTTGTGGGTCATGCAAATTACTATTGAATATTCATACTATTCTTTGCGGATATAGCAAGACCTATATATAAATTGACTATTGTACCAATTTGGATAGTAGAAGCATTGGAAGCATTTGAGAAATTGAAAAAAATTCCAGCATCTACACCGATGCTACGAGCTCCAATCTGGACAATTGAGTTTCACATTCACACCGATGCATCAAAATATGCCATTGGATCAGTTTTGATGCAACCAGGTGAATACAAGAAGGATCCTATCAGGTTTGCAAGCATACAACTTACAGATCCTGAAAAGAATTATTTGACAACTGAACGAGAAACGTTGGCCATGATTTTTTTTGTTAAAAAGTTTTGACATTATCTATTGGCAACACATATTACATCTTATACTGATCATCAACCGTTACTTTATTTGGTGAACAGGACATGCAACACATGGGCGTATTGCGAGATGGCTACTATTATTGACCAAATTTGATTTTTGCATTGTGGTTCAAAAGGGTAGACAACATTATCTAGCCAACCATGTTTCAAGGATTGAATCAATGTTTCTTAATACTGAAGTGGATGATGAGCTACCAGATGCTGCATTTTTTTATGTTGAAGTAGTACTTGAGTGAGCAGCAGATATTGTTGAATATCTTATGCTTGGCCAACCCAATGACTCCTTGACAAAAGCTCTCTCTCTCTCTCTCTCGGGGTTCTCACGGTTCCTCTCTCTCTCTCTCTCTCTCTCTCTCTCTCTCTCTCTCTCTCTCTCTCTCTCTCTCTCTCTCTCTCTCTCTCTCTCTCTCTCTCTCTCTCTCTCTCTCTCTCTCTCTCTCTCTCTCTCTCTCTCTCTCTCTCTCTCTCTCTCTCTCTCTCTCGGATGCTCTCCTTCTCTCTCGATCGCGGTTCTCACGATGCTCTCTCTGTCTCTCGAATGCTCTCCCTCTCTCACTCACGGTTCTCATGGTTCCTCTCTCTCACTCACGGTTCTAACGGTTGCTCTCTCTCTCTCTCTCTCTCTCTCTCTCTCTCTCTCTCTCTCTCTCTCTCTCTCTCTCTCTCTCTCTCTCTCTCTCTCTCTCTCTCTCTCTCTCTCTCTCTCTCTCTCTCTCTCTCTCACCGTCAGAACCGTGAGAACCGTTGAGAGAGAGGAATCGTTCCCACGGTTCTCACAGGTAAGAAAAAAATAAGAATAGTACATATCGCATGCTCTGGTAACAAAGATCTGACATTGGAAGCAACCTTCTAGTTTCAATATTAAGTTATCTCAGACATTTTCAGAGAATCTTTGTTTAGACTTCATAGTTTACTAGAGCCTAGAAAGTAGCACCTGCCTGTGGGGCGTTGGCCAGGGCAAAATTTTTTTGCCCTGGCAGCCCACCTCCATGGCACGCCGGCGTGCTATGGATGTGGGCTACCAGGGCAAATTTTTTTGGCCCTGGCTTGCGCCCCACAGGCAGATCATATTCACTCATAACAAGGCCTTGAGAGAGTAAAAAGTATCAGTTTCAGTTTTCAAAGGCAATACCTTGACGACCTCTATAGTCCAAACTCTATTTTTGAACGAGATGTATAGTCTATCCTAAGATGCTATAAACAAATAAAGTTCCAATGTTGTAAATTTTGCAGAATGGTTAAATGTATTCGTTTTGAATTTTTTTTGCAGAATGGTTTTGACAAGGTCCATGTACAGGAGAGTTGAGGCTGAGTCACAACGCTTTTCAAGTGGTTTAGAAGATATTAAAATGTCTACTAATAGAGAAAACATCCCAGTTGAGGGTCTGGAAGATATCGTGATGGACGAGACACGAGGAAGAGGAGCTATCTACCTAGTTCTGTGTTTTGCAGGCAGACTTGCATGAGGATGTAAGCTTGGATGACCCTGAAGATGATGGGAGAAAGAAAAAAAGGTAAGTCTCAAGATGATGAGATTTCTGCCATTCCACAGAACTTTCATGTGGAGATGCTTTTGGCCACCATGAAGCGTTTGAGGATGGTAAGAAATACTCCTCCTCCAGCTATTCCTCTGTAGAGTTTACATCCATGAGAGTGTTCGTCAAGTTGGACCATTAAAAAAAGTTTTTAAGACTACTTTCAAAATGGACGATTACATTGAAGAAAAGGGAGCCTTTGTGTGGTCTTTTCAAGGAGTAGGTGGCGTATCTGTGAAAGTTAATGATGAGATCAAAGCCACATGGGACTCAATATGGACAGAAGTGAATGACTCCTTTGAGAGAGAACTTGCCAACAATGAAGATTGGGCTGACCTTTCTGGAAAGATGTTCTTGTGCTGGGACAGGAATCATAGAACAAAGGCGTGGATTGAAGAGATTGCCAAGTCATTTCGTTTTGACAGAGAGAAGCATATTTCAGCGAAGGCCACATTTATACATGTTTCACCTTCTCATTCCACGCCATTGTTGACAGCGTTAAATAGAATCAACAAGTAAGCAATGTTATGTAGTTCACTTTTTCGGCTAGCTACGTATGTTCCTTGTTTTTTATTCAATGTGTGTTAAGACTGAATTTATTAATGTTTGATATTGCATCGCCATGAATGCATGTCTACTTGTAGATTGAATGAGGAAGCAGTGGTGAAGACGAAGTTGAAAGATGTGTTGTTCTCAGTGAGAAAATTGGGAGAGAGAGACGCATCATATTTTGAAAGTAAGTTCACAACAGAAGAGTTGGCTCAAGTTCAGATTGCTAGAGATCTGGAGAAGAGAAAGGGGATTTTGCCATGGTACCCACTTACACGCTTCTTGTTGGCAAAGATTGTGTATAATGTAAGTGCTTCTCTTGTCTCTGAAAAAGATTCCATCACTTTCATTGTTTGTTTGAAAATTTCAAGATGCATAATGTATTGCTTTTTATGTATCCAAAATGAGATTCAGCAGGAGGTTGATGAGCTATTGAGTAAGACGACAGACACATCAACTCAACCAAAACATCAAGCCCATGTTGAATTGCGTATAAGAAAAAAATATGGCAATTGAATGAGTAAATTATTGGGTGTCGTGGATCCCAAGAATGGAGATCAGTGGTTTAGAATGATAATCACAAAAGCTTTGGAAGAAAAGGGATTCTCGTTGGGTTTGGAGAAATTGAATGCTTTGCGTTTGGCAGATGTTTCTAATGAGACCAGGTGTCAGTGGCTCAAAAATTGCTTGGGAGGAGTTGTGGCTCGAGACCAGTACAATATTCCTATTGGTGACAAGATGTTTCACATTTGGGTTGCCAGAGGAGTATTCTATGAGGCACTCAGACTGGAGGCTTTGAAAATTCTTGAGCTATGTCAGGATGCAGGAGGTAACTCTTTGCCAATGAGGTTTTTTAATATTAGGCAAGAGGTTTTGAAGATTATTGCATAAAAATGAAGAAACCTTTCCAGTCAAAACAAAGTTTGCACTATACATTTGATTTTGAGTAAAAATGTTTTTATTCTTAGGACTCTTTTGGTGTTGGGGGGGAGGGAATTCCATTATATTTAATAACCACGCTGACTTTATAGATTGTGCGCATGATCTCCTAGAATTCTGCTTGGAACTTGCTTTGTTATGAAACTCTGCAAACGTCATACACCATTTGCATCTTATAAAAAGTTTCTATAAGGACAAGGATGAACATATGTTGGTTTCACATCTGTAGCTTAAGCATTGATACGTTATGCTAATTGAAATTTAGGCTTAGGCTTGTTACAGATTGACATTGAGATTCAGTTGTTTTAAGCAAAGTACCAAATAATGAAATTCATGTGAAAAATAGCAAGGATCAGGTGTTTTTAGCATAGATTGCAATAAGAGACTATAATAGTACCTTGCACATTTTTTAGCTTCCAAAGAATAGTATACAAAATACTATGCCTGCATACTCATTAAAACAAATTTCAAATTTTGGATGGGAGTAAAATAATGAATTGAAAATTTTTGAAGCCCTTCGCATTGATAATTATAGTATTTCTAAACTTGATTTGACAATGTGTTTTTTGTGCATGTTATAGGATTTTTGGAATCTGCTACAAACACTTTCACAAAATGTTTTACATCTATCAGGTTGAGGTTTGGGGATTACCTTTTTGATTCCATATCTTCTGTGATGGAACCTATCCTGACCACCGAGGCAAAGGAAGGGGCAAAGCTAGCAACAAAGCGTGTGATGTGGAGGTGACATTGAATGTTTTTACATTTGCATGGTACAATTTGTTTGTGTTTTTTTTTATTGTAATCCAACTTCATGTGTTTAATTGGACAAAGATTTCTTTCATCTTAAAGCGAAGCATGCTGTGGAGGAAATGCCTTAGGTAATGGATATGTAGAATCAAATCTCCATGAAGAAGGAGGTTTCTATGTACTCTGCAAAGGCCAATCTCAACAAAAAAAATGGCCTGAGTGAGTGGGAAGTGAAGTTCTGTCCTTGGTGGATAGACTTCAAGGAGGGAGAATGTCCTCCCTCGGAAAAAACATAGTACCAGCTGCATGAGAAAGGACGTTTGGTTGTGGATGATGATGATGATGCAGTAGCAACAAAGATGGCACTGAGGTCCTTCCTTACTGCCACTCCCAAGAAGCCTCAGGTTGTAGAGAAGAAGAGCAAGAAGAAAGTTGATGATGCTATGCAGCCTATAGATGTATTCACAACAACCTGTTAACTTTGCTCCATCTTCATGTTTTCTTTTTGGTTAATTATTGCTTGCTTTAAATCTTATTCCATTTATAATTTAAATGTGTTTTTGTTTCTATGTACATGATACCATGCCTTACACGCCTGCTAAAGAAAGACGTGAGGAGTATGAGTACATGAAAGTGGACATGGTAGGTGTTAACACCAGGTTAACATCTACTATTGAGGTCATTGTGGGTGATGTAAACATGGTAAGGGAAGGATTATCTCATGGGGACAATCTACAAGAATATCAAACCATGAAATGCTTTATGGAAAGAAATAAGTCTTCCAGGAGGATTAGAAAAGGTAAGAGCACCACCTACAGTGCCGAGGTCATCATTGTGGACTTGCCATCAGGGTACACAGTTGATGGTGTCGTTGGCGGTGGGTCCATGTGGAACAAATGGTCTGATGAGACACCTGAGGCCAGCCTAGATATATGCATGGTTGTATTGGACGACAGTGGTTGGATCATCCTTAACAGTCCCCCCACTCATAGATTGCAAGTTGAGATTCAGATCGGCCGACGAAAGTTGGCTATTCATAGACGTGTTGTGTTGAGAGGAATTGAAAAATTTGGAAGAGGAGAGGATGGCATGAATGTAAGTTGTGATTTTTTCGTTGCAAGTTTGTTCACATGCAGTGCTTGCATATTTATGAAAATTAATGCACTATAACTTGGATCTTCTTCGATACATATAGTTTCATAGTCATAAATTTGCTTGGAAGTATGTAAGTATGTGACTATGTGAGTATAATTTCATAGTTATAAATTTGCTTGGAAGATCTATTTATGTAAGTATGTGAGTTGCTTATCTGACATAGTGTTGTGGTTATTTGCAAATGCACTTTATGGATGTATACCTTCTCTTGAGATAAGGGTCCATGCCCTTAATTGACCGAAATTGGTCAAAATATTTTGTTACCGGCTTGTTGGATGTGGATAGTGATATTTGGACACACTATTTGCCACATTCAGAGTGGTCTAAAGACACAAAGAACAATAGGCCAATACGAGGTAGTTTTGAAAAAAAGTAAACATTTCATGTTATTCTTGCTTTCCGCATTCTGCCCCAAGGGTGGTGTGGCGTTGGACCTACATGTAGGTGTAGGTACCTCGGTCCTTGCTGCTCGAAAGGCTGGTGTCCACCTTTTTGGTATGGACAGCGATGAAGAATGCATAACTTGGTTGAAAGAGAATAGAGGTGAGACTTGACTGTCAGAAAAAAGTGGGAAAATGTTTAGGTGCGTTGTTTTTTGCTTTTGAAATTAGTTGTGTAACAGTTTTTTTTGTCTTGTGTAGTCATGGAGGCAAGCGTGGCTGTACCAGGTCTGTCAACAGAAGAACATGTCATGTTACCTGAGTTTGGGTCCGAGGCATTTGAATTGGGCTCTCCTGGATACTAGTGAGTATGTCCATTTGGCTGTTAGAAATTGGGTTTGTTAACATTTTGGTTACATCTCTCACATCATATAGTGAGCTCAAGATGTCTCAAACTTCTTTCTAAGTTTTGGCTTCAACTACATGGATAATTTGAGTATCTGATATATTGAGGATAATAAGCGCGAAAGCTTTACCATCCTTCGATTTCCATTTTGAGTCATCTTCAAGCTTCACATTGATACTTGTAACAACATCTCAAACTCATTGGCGATTAACAAGTTCTTCATCTTAAATTTTCATAAATGATAATTGGATCCATTCAGCTTGTCTGCAATGAGACCGGCTTTGCTTTGAGAATCCATCTGGAACTTTAGTCTGACGACGTTAAGAGAGATACCGTGCTATGGAAATCAGCTCTCTGATACTGAAACAAATTGATTCGAACTGAAGAATAATTTGATATCACGAAAGATACCAAGTATAAGAGCTTGCTCTTTGATATAGTATTAGGCCTTGAAGAAGTATCAACGCTCTGATACCATGTTAAAAAGAGGTGTGTAAAAGATAGGTCGAAAAGAATCGAATAAAAAGAATTTGAACGACAAGAAAGAAAACTTATCGTGCGTAGCGGAATAAACTATCTTCCTCTTTCTCTATGTATCACTATGCCTATCAATTTCAAACAAAACGATAGTGATAGAAATCACGTTCGATCTTATAGTAACTAACTTTGAAATCATCAATACTATAGTGATTACGTAGCCAAACATTAAACATTGAATTATCAGACAAATAATCTGTCGCGAAGAACTACAGAACCGCATATATTTTGAGACAAACCTGAGTGCAATAAAACGATAGTATTGATTTAGTATGAAACAAAACAGATGTACAACAAGTTTGTGGATCGAAGCCGTGTACTCTATAAGCTATCTCTGAACGACTAAATATAAGTCTGTATTAAGAGCAACTACTGATAAGAGGTAAGTGCAATAACAATCTATAATCAACTCCAAAGAAGTGAGCTAGAATGCTCAGGAGTGTCCAAGCTTGCAGGCTTGAGAGAGAGGGAGAGCTAACTATTCAATACTTGATGATCTCTTGATCGCATCAATGTTGTTAGATCAACAACACACACAAAATGTAAAAATATGAACAGCTATTTATACTAAGCAGATGTGGCAACGTCCAATAGTAGGACAACTAATTAGGTCATCAAATGCGTCATCCAGTTGGCTGTGATGTGAAGGGATCCATCCAGATAGTCTCCCGAAAATTTACTTGCTAAATGGTTATTGATGAAACATATAGCACATTGTCTAGATTCATTCTCTTAGAAGATCCTAGACATAAGGGAATGGTACCAACACCATCTATTCTACACTCTTGATCACTTGCAGTAAAGATAGTCTTTTTAGCACCATTGAAAGAGACTAGAGTTGAGATAGAGTCCCTTTGCTATGTGATTTGGGAGCTTGCCCCACTATCAATCCACCATGTGTCAATATAATCGCCTTTGCTTATTGATGAGGATGTAGATGCCATAAAAAATGAGTCTGTATAATCTTCCTCCTCTTCTTGTGCAAGGTTCCCTTGTTTGCTCCCTTCTTGTGCATTTTGCCTCTTGTAGCACTCGGATGCAAAATGTCCCTTTTTTCCACAAAAGACACATTTGTGGATTTGTCTTTCTTGCCCTATGCCTTTAAACTTGTTGCTTCATCCTCAGCCTTGGAACCCTTGCTTTGGCTCTTCTTGGATCCTTTGGTCTTCCATTTGCCTTTTCTTGAGAAGTTGGCCTTCTCATCTCCATCATATGTAAGGACAAGGAACCAATCTTAATTTTGACATGTTGGGCTCTACATTCCTCGACCACAAGCACATATCGAGTTTGTCTATGGAAGGTAGGCTTTTTCATATGGCAAAACTTTGGACCAAGTTGGAGAACTCCTTTCCAAGTCCATTGAGGATCACTTGTACAAGTTCTTGTCCTGAATTTTATCACTTGTGGAAGAAAGTTCTTTGCTAAGTGATTTGATTCTTAACACATAATCTTGTGCACTTTCACCACTATTCCTCATGCATTGCAAGACTTAATTCCTTGGCATTAGCACTCTAGAGGTGTTTTTGGATTTATAAATAGCTTTTAATAAATCCCAAGCTTCCTTGGCCGAGGTACAACAAGCAACTTCCTTTAAAAGATCATTACTAACATTCATCTTCAAATAATGCAATGCTAGTCTTGCTCTCTTTTTGTATCTCACCAAATCTTGTCCCCTTTGAGGTTCCTCCTCCTCACCAAGAACAAGGTCAAAGAGGTCTTGAACTACTAGAAGTGACTCCATCCTCACTTCCAAATAGAGTTGTATGTAAAGTTTAACCTCTCAATAGCTTCCAAGAGGAATGCTCCTTCTTCTTGATGATCCAACACAGTCCAAGACAACTATTAATTGGATTTGATGATCCAATGTCAAATCTCAATAATGGTACTTGATCTTTGATGCTTTCTCTGTAATTTCCACCAAAAAGCTCATCAAGATGTGTTGTATGAGAACTATGATGATCACTTGAATAATGGAACCAAAAAACAAGTGTAGCAGCCTCCCACACGTGTGAAAATTTCACTTGCAACCCACTACCAAATATAGACTTCAATACTTGAAGCAATTACTAGCGATATGCTGTCAAAACCATTTGGTCCAGGAACTGGTTGTCTCCATATCTGTCGGTATTTGTGGTTCTGAGTGTTCCTTGCATGAACATGAATGAGTTAAGCTCTTAGGGAATGGGCTCTAACCTGTCGGCTGAGTCAGATGGCTTGCTTGGGTGGAAGTTACCTATTTATGGCTGTCTAGTCTAGCGTGGCACCAGGTTGGCTTCTAGCGCTCGTGATGAAGCTTTCAGTTGGTTAAGTCTGATGTAAGTCAGACCACTTGCTTGGAATGGATGTTACTCGTTTGTAACGGAGCTTCAAGTTGGTTAAGTTTGATGTATGTCGGGCGGCTTGCTTGGAGGGAAGTCACCCACATCGGGACCCCTGATCTGACGTGGCGCCAAATTGGATCTCAATGCTGGTTTCCGAACTTCCAGTTGGTTAAGTCTGATATTTGTTGGCGACTTGGCTGCTTGTATGTCAAGTGGGTTTGGACGACAAGATTTGAAGGCTGAGAAGCTAAGGCGTGGTTCCTGGCTCCCTTTGGGATGCTTGCACTACATGTGGTATCAGAGCCGACTGTCCAGTCAGCTATGCCGATCTCATGGAAATGGCCATGGTTTGGGGTTCATCAAGACAACTGTTGTGCAAAGTGTTTCTCACAGTGTAAGCACGGGTGCATCCACGATCGGGGTGGTCGACAGAACGGGGGACTTGATGAGTCAAAGTGCTGCCCTTGAGGTGTAAGCACGGTCAGTTCCCGCGATTCGGGCCTGGCGCTGTCTGCGCGTAGGAAAGATGAGGCAAAGTGCTACCTAGGTAGGTGAAAGCATGGTCTGTGCCTTGTGGGATGCAGGGCGACATATTCGAACTCTACGGGTTAACCATTGATACAGAGATGCTGCTCGAATTTGGGTGTAAAGCACGGGTGGTTAGCTGCCGATGCGGGATAGCTGCCGATCGTTTAGCTATAAGGGCTACCGACCAGATTTGGTGGGACGTGACTAAGGTAATGTGCTGCTTAATGGTGAAAGCACAGATATTTGGATGGGTGTTCTTTGTGGGCTGAATCTGTGATCGATCTGTATGTGCGGGGCCAAGCAAAGGTCCTTTGGCAGGGCTATCTCAAAGGGGGACCTTGTCTTTTTACTTGTTAGTAAACCTACCTGAGTGTCTTGCTTGTATGTATTCGTGGTGAGTCTTAGTACTCGTGATTTGCCTGGTTTGCATGATTGCTTGTGATACAAGGAGCTGATGGCTCGAGAAGGAACCTTTCTTTTGAAGGCTGATACCATCAAACAAAGAGGACTACAGAATCTGTGGTGTGGATTTGTAGTTCAAGTACTCGCACGTGAACGACAACAAAACGACTCGATGTTTGCAAAGGATGGATGGCTAGCTTGTTTCTTGGGTTAGTTTCATTTGCGACAACGCCCACCAGACGCAAGCAAGAAGTCAAAAGTTGGAAAGGGCAATTTCAGGGGAGATTTTCTATAGAGCAGTTGGTCTTCATCTAGGATGACCACCTTTGGAATTGAAACTCACTGAGCATGGATGATATCCAATATCAGTTGGGTTTTCCCTCAAAGGGGAAAGACTAGGATCCTCTTCAGAGATTGGCAACAAGTTGGATCAAGCCATAATCCTAGCAGATGGGAAGCAAAGTGTTGGAAAGGCTTTTTGTCCAAAGAACTCTACTCTAAGTCCGGTCAACTGATTTTATAAGTGGAGGGGAACTATCATACACACCTCTCTCTTGGGGCAAATTTTGAATGAAAGTTGATCAAAACGGGGGCAAATTCAAGGTGACCTAGCCATACTCACAGGAGGAGAGCGAACTTTGGACCTTCATGAAAATGACATGAAAGCACTACTTCAAAGCTCAATTTTCAATGTCCTTAATATACTGTATGATCTGTGTCTATCATTTACTGTGAAAGCATTTGAATTCCAACAGATCTCCGGCTATTATTTTTAGCATGCCCACCAGCTCATGGCAGCCGAGCTGAAGGGAGTACTGACTACTGAGAATCATAATTGTTTCGGCAAGCATACTCATCAATATTGAAAGAGACAAGACCGCTGTCTACATCTTTATTAATCCGCACCGGATGAAGAGCCTATTTTGGATGCTGCTGCAATTTTCATGTCTGATCCTCTTCACCTCTATAAAAGATCAGGGAACTTTTCATAAGCCTTTGCCCCTCCTGTTTTATTGCCGGTAAATTTCCCTAGTTTGGACTTCTCTCACCTTTAGTAGTAAAAAAAAAAGAGGAGTCATCACGTAGCTATGCATACTTTTCCACAACCGCAAGCAAACTGCAATGGAAATGGAATCATAATACTGTGGCCAAGTAAACTACAGCTAGGGCTAAAACCACATGGAGAAACAAGCCTGTTTTAACTTTAATACTTCCATTTGGCATGAAAGGATAGGAAGTCGGAGGAGGCATGACACATTCATCTCCGTTAAATAGTATTCTATGAGGGATTGCCCATCCTTGAGTAAAAGTAAACCTTGGATCCTTTCTCATTAGAATCTCACTTTGAACATTCCCATTGTCTCCAGCTTCTAGGAGCATGTCATTGTAGTACTTGATTCCCCAAAACATCGCAGTGTCATCTGCACAGCCACAACACCATTGTCACATGTGCTACAGACATGAGAGAATCCAAACTCCTACTTTTTCTGCTAAGGCTCTCAGCAAAAAGGATTGATGATAAAATCATTACTCACTTATTGCTCCGTATGAAGTTAATCCTTTGTACTGAAAACTGAACGTCTCTGTCAAGTTATTGAAGTTGGGATGCTGAACTACAAGATTCCACATGGTGTAGTTTTTGACATGCCGGTTTATTATAGATACTTTAGCACGCCAGTAATCTACATAGTTGGTCTTCACGTGCCAGTGTATATGTATAGGGCACATGTCCATGCTACAGTACAATAGAGTTGGAGGTGCCTGGTTTTGTATGATCGCAGAAGCTCCTGGGCGCTGATTTGCAGAGCTAGTAGATTGTGCGAAGACATCTTCGCTGCAAACATATGCCAAGAATTCATGACTCCGTTCCTGTTCTTGAGCCTTGATCCAGAATTGAAAAATACAATCTCAATCTCCAGATGGCATAACTGAATTCCAGTCGAATATTCAAAATTTGTTTGCTTTCCTGAAAACACAGCCGTAATCGAAGGAAAAAAATGATCCAACCACGAGAAAAATAATAAGGTCGAGGTGATAACTTACGGATCCACACACATGGGCACGGTACTGAGAAGCGGCTGGGAGATGTTTGGCCGACAAGCACACGCACAATTCTGACAAGGAACTATGACATCATTGTAGAATGTCGATAGGGAGACACAGCAAGTCGGTGCCCTCTGTGCTAGAAACTGAGAGTATGTGCAGGTTAGGTTCCAGGTCACTGAATGCATATAAACAAAGCCATCAGACTGTGATTCGCAGAGAGAAGAAATACTTTGGATCATGAATCTTAATAAAAACTGCACACGAATAAAAACTTTTCTGTGTGTGTGTGTGTGTGAGAGAGAGAGAGAGAATATACTCAAAGCTTGAGTGTGTCGACGCCCATCCGGGGTCGGGAATAGACTTGGTTTGACAACTTTTGCCGGGCTGCAGGTATATCCTGGCCCCGGAGTGGTCAATGTAAAATTCTTCGGAAGAGCAACAGTGATGTTGGAGGTTCCTGCCTTCCCAACAACGATCTGGAAAGAAGCAACCGAGTTCAATGGATCTTGCACGTAAGATGACAAAACTCCACCCCTGCAACAGTTTGCAGATTGCGCGCTATAGGCAACGCCAGGGAGTAGATCTACGATGGTTGGATCTTTCTTGCAACAATGTGGAACGTCTCCATGAAATTTAGAGCAGTCTCCCTGCATAGTTGCCTCTGCCCCTTGCATGCTCCATATCACCTCCTTCTTCGCCCACGCCCACCCCAGTATCCATCCTGGAGCTTCTATGTGTCTGTACTGCTGATAGTTGTACATTGTTACTTGAGCCTGCTTACATCATTCATGCATCAGCGGTGCTTTGGGATATTAGATCTCAAATTCTTTTGCTTTTAGCCAATTTATTATATCATGATCTGAAAAGATGGATGGAAGGATTTTGTACCATATAGCCGTCTCCAGTCCATGTCATGACATCCCATTTGATCGTAATATTTCCGTTAGGGTCCAGTGGATCAAACGCCTCTGCAAATTTTTCTTCCAGACGGTCAAGCGATCGACTGCGAGAGATGAGAGAGAGAGAGAGAGAGAGAGAGAGAGAGAGAGACAGAGAGAGAGAGAGAGAGAGAAAAGAGAGATTAAAGAAATAGAAAGAAAGGATTGCTGAACTCACCCCCGGGAGGAAATGCCAATAAAATCATCACCACTGCACCCAGCACCACCACGTTTAACTTTCTATCGAAGCCTGGACGGGAGTACAATGCTTCCATGATAGTGGATCTGTCCTCAGAAAAGGCTCGCCACAGTCTCTGTGGACAATTATTCTTCCCAGTTAGCCAATCAACCTCTTCATGTACGTTCAAGAGAAGAGTTTTTTCATCAACATCAACACTCAAGATACAATCCTTCTGATAGGAGTTTCCTCCGTTATTTCCACCGGCATGATAACCTACATGATCCAAGCAACTGTTTTACAGAACAGATGTTCTGTCTCCACATTTGTAGAGATAAGACTACTGTAGGCTGTAGCATTTCTGGATCACAAATCTAAGAAAGATCTAGCCGACCATTCTACCATCCTGGCATTCCACCTTCCCATTACAAAACTCAGTCCAGCAATAAACAGACACCCAACCAATTCTCATCAGAAAGCAATTGGGCACATTCATCTGCGTCTACTCATGCACAATCTTGCAGAATCCTGTATCCCAATTCCTAAATATTGTTAGCGACGCGTTCTCTAATTAATGCCAGCGAGATCTGGAGGAAACACGCGCTGGTGGCTCGCGTGCACAAGACTCAAAGCGCTTCCAGTCTCATGCTGCACTAAGATCGTAGCGTCATCGACCGTGGAGAGACACCGTGGAGAGACAGCTCGGATAGGCATCGCCAGAAACAAAAACGAGCGAGAGAGAGAGAGAGAGAGAGAGAGAGAGAGAAAGCGCGAGAGCAAAGAAAGAAGAGGATATTTTTGTGGCAACCGAATATATTTAAATATAGCTTAACAATTGACCGTTAGAATAAGGTCGCTGTCTGGCGTATACATAAAAATGCATAAAAATTAGAACGTGAAATGAAAAGCTAAGACGTGCCCTGGCCTATTTGGAATTTCCACCAAATTAATAAAAATTGCAAAAAACAAGCTGACTCATGCAAATATAAGATATATATATGTGTGTGTGTGTGTGTGTGTGTGTGTTTTGTGTGTTAATAAGTTAACACAACGAGTTCAAATGTAGATGCAAAGTTGTTGTCAAGATACTTTTCTCTTCCATCCCCTGAATACTACTATTCTCGACTTTGCCTCAATAAAGATAGATAGATGTAAGATATTGTGATGATTTGCTAAAAGTTAAGTTGTGCTAGTAGGTCTTAGGTGATTTTTGTAAAATATATCAGATCAATTAAGATCTAAATCCATAAAATGATCTTGGGTTAGAAAGACAACAACTCACCAATCTTGCCACTATAGAAAAATCAGCATCTACTCTAAGAATGAGATGCAAACTCTAATAGATCTTGATCAAACATTAACCAAAATATAAAATAATGTTGTTGTTTGTACAATAACAAAAAGTTACTGTATTTCACATGTGTGGATATGAAAATAGCTTTTAACAAGCATTCTACACATAAAATTGCAAGATATCACAAGTATAGTGCACCAATGGATAGTAAAACCCAAGAGAACAATGTATAAGCATGAATGAGATAAGAGAGAGAGAGAGAGAGAGAGACAAGAACACATATAGCAAATATCCACGCACAATATAAAGGACGCGCGGGCAAAAAAAAATTCACATGGATATAGCCGTAGATTGGCGTGGATATACGCGTGGATACGAGCGCGTCGATTATCCACGCGTGGATGTTTCACGCAAATGTCTTTTTCAGCAGTAGATCGGCCGGACGTCGTGAAATTCAAAATGCGTGGATTATTCACGCCAAGTCCGACTACCGGCAACCGGACAAACCTCCGACACCCAGAGCCGGAAATAGGAATTCTAATTTCGCGTGGATAATCCACGCCATAGTAAAAATAAAATAAAAAAGGCTCGGCTTTTGCGTGGATAATTATCCACGTGTGGATTATCCACGCAAAATTCGCTTTATCCATGCAAAATCCAGAGAGTTGAGGCCGTGGATACCGCGTGGATAAATTTTTTTTTATATCCACGTGGAAAAGTTTATGGAATTTGCGTGGATTATCCACGCGCAAAGTTTTTTGTCCAAAAAAAAAACATTTGACGCGAACCAAAATGTGGTTCGTTCCGAAAAAAGAGGTGACTTTAAATTTTTGTGTCGTGTTGTGTGAGAGAGAGAAAAAGAGAGTATAGATGGGAGTGAGAATGAGATGAGGATGAATGTGAGTGAGAAGGATGATAGTGTGTAAGATTTTTAGTTCATTGATGGATGTTAATAGTATGTGTTTTGTGATCATAAGTTTTAAAAATTTTTTTGTTTGTGATGTAGGTTTGGATATGAAAAATGAGCTTTCATTGCAAAGGATTCAAAGATCAAGTGCATGCAAAAGGAAAAGCAAAGATTGCAAAACAAGGTAAATTCACATTTATTTTGATTCATTTGATATTTAGTTGCTAACTTAATGTGTTATCTATTTCCATTACTTTCCATTGTGCTTTCCATTACTTTTTATTGTGCATTCTAGCATGCAAATCATGTGCTAAAATAGATACATTGCATTGAATTCATCAATGGATGCATTTGCATTGCATAGATGTCATTAAATAGACTATACATTGCATTGAATACATCAATAGATACATTTGCGATCAATAGATGTGCATTCAATAAACTATACATTTGCATTCATGGATTAAAAATATATGCATTCAAAATTTTTGCAAGAATCATATTGATTGATTTAAAAACAAGTACATTGATGAGAGAATAAATTCTCTCTTCCTACATTGCCTTCTACAAGGTCTTACATTTAATTTAAAAACCTCTACTCATCATCACTTCTTCCCTCCTCGCCTCCTTCATCTTGTAGGTGTACGTTGGTGTCCACATCTTCAAACTCCCCTTCGCATTCATTCACGTACTCTTCCACATTTTCTTCCACATCACGAACACTTGAAGTTGTAGAACCTCTCTACAAAATAGAATGAAAGATTTAATTAAATTGAGATTAAACTTACTTATAAACCACAAAGTAAACAATCACAAAACAATAAAGGTTAAGAGTTTACGATTGAAAACAATCATGAGATTCCATAAAAGCCTTAAAGCCGGCATATCCATGATCGTAACCTTGCTTGTACTCCGCGGCGGTCATGTGTCTTCCAAAATCACTAAGCTACATTCAACAAAAAAACATAGTTTAGCAATACAATATAGTTTAGCAATAAAAAACATTAACAATCTCACTATAAAAATAGAATCATATTAAAAAATATTGCACTTACAAATTGGGCCTCTAGATTGCCCCTTCCTTATGATCCCAAGTGACTTTGGCCATGTTTTAAGAGCTTCTCGGCGGCGGCCCTACGTTGTTGTTCATACCTTTGGGGATTGTTTTGCAACAATTCCCCTTTCACCTTCCTCCAATCCCTTTTGGAGCACCATCCAGGCTTCATGGGATTCTTGGGATTCCTCACGGCTCTTCTCATCAATTGCCTTTTGTTTCGAATCCAAAGGCACATTGTATTCAAGGCCCAAGTCCTACTAAAAGCATTGGATTGAGGGAATTCAGAATACAAAGTTTCTATTATTTTATTTTTGTCTTCAAGCGATTGGGAGGACCAATCGATCATGTAATCTTTACCAAAATATAAAGCAACTAAATCATGCAAACGGGCATGAACTACATTGCCACACGTATTTTTTATAACTCCACCACGTGGATTTAGATCATAATACACACTACACGATTCTTGGGAAGGGGCATCTTCGGAAGCTCTTCTCTCGGATGATTCACCCGAAGAAGATAACACAAGATTTTTGATTCTATCTCTTTGTTGAGGAGATAGATTCTCAAACCACTCTTGATTATATTCTTCAGACTCCTCACGAGCTCTTCTCCTAGATGGTCTCCCACTTGACCTTCCACTTGACCTACCACTTGAAGACATTGTATCAAAGAAAAACTTCAAAAGTTACAAAGTAGTGGAGAATGGGAGTGAAAGATTATTGAAGACTTTTAGATTAGAAGAGTAAGCAATGAATAGAAAGCAATAGACTAATAGTAAGCAAGAACAAAGAAGATCAATAGAGCAAGCAAAAGCAAGAGCAAGATCACTAGCAATGAAGAGCAACCAAAAGCAAGCAAGCAAGATCTATAGAGCTTAGAAGAGCAATAGCAAGCAAGGGCACTAAACACTAGATTAGAAAACCTATAAAACTTGAAAGCAAAAGAAGAGGAGCAAGAATGCTCGCGAAAATGCCATTTTATTGGCATTCAAGTTTTGCGTGGATTATCCACACAGAAGTTATCCACGCGTGGATGTTCCACGCGTTTTTTTTTGCCCTATCTTGGCACGTGAGAGGGTCCCCCACATGGGCTTGCATGCTTCAAATGTCATTCAATATTCTCATAATCTTTTCTAGATTTTATGAGAATATTTTATTGTAGGATTTTACATAAAATATATTTTTTAATATGATGGAATGTAAAAAAATCAATTCAAAGATCATTATGGTAGTATTTAATTGTTAAAACTAGTTTTATATTGTTATAAATTTTATTTTTCTTGAGATTTGACATACAAGACAAAATCATGAGATAAGAAATAGTACATATTATTATTAAACAAGTAATTTGACAAGTTTTTAAAGATTTTATGACATAATATTGTCAAATCGGTGATGTCATAAAACATTTAGTTTATTAATAATCTAGGTGTCATAGATTTGATATAGTTTGATGACATAATTACATGGTCAAATAATTTTTCTTTGCTTTTGTCATGTGGCCTCTTAAATGGTTGCATGGGGTCATTTAGATTCATGATCAAAAGCATTTATGTTATATTGAGGACCTTAGTGATATGTTACCTATATGATAAATCTTTTTAATTGTTGGTGTGTGACCTATATAGCCTTATATGAAATCATAGTAATTAGTTGAAATATCATTTAGCATTGTAATAAAGATGTCGATCAATGGTGTGTTATCTAGTATATGATTTCTTGCATACAAAGCAACCATAAACAAAAAGGGCGAATGCATATTGCTCGTCATGAGATACCATGGCACACTAGGCCAATCCAAAGAGATTTACCTTGAGATCACCACTCATCTTAGACAAGAGTTTAAACTGAGAGCTTCGAACATTGACTGCTATGTGGTCTTTAATTTAATTGAGATAGGCCTGCACGTACTATCTACTAATGTCTAACATTTGTCAGTATGAACCTCATTTTGATTGCTCGTCATGTGTTGCCTCACCCAAGCAATTTTCTTGATAGCAATGTTACTAGAATATTAGATTTACATTAAGCATAAGTAGAATATATATGGATTAGATGTTGGCATGTCTTTAACAAATTTTATTATATTTGTTCAGAACATACGGTCTCATAATGATTATTTATAATGTGGTATAGAGTAGCTGGCTACAGTGTGTATATGTCATCGACGATGTCATCATCATCAAATAACAATTCATCTCATGATCGCAACAGCAGGTATATATCGTTATTGATATTGACATCAATTGCACTTTATTTGTTATCTGAATATGAGTGTATAGTTTTTCTTGCAAATTTATTCTTACAATGACATTTGATTGGAATTATGAATTCTAGGAAAATTATCGTACCTCCACGTGATTTAGAGAAAGAGAAAAAAGGAGCAATCAAGACTAAAGTACAATGAACAACTATTGACTGGTTCATCTTCAAGCTCTTCCATCAGTCGACGTGGACCACCTATTGATCCATCACATGTATGTATATTGATTTATATCATAATTTTTTTATTTGTAATAGTGATGTAATCCGATTTGCTCTTTGGATATAGTATATTGCTCTTTGGAAAGCCAAGACACCACTCCATCACAAATGAAGGTTGAAAATGCACTAAATGTACAAAGACTATTTTGTCAATTTTTGTCACATGTTACAATACGTCACATGTTAGAATCTGTCAATTTTCACTTGAATGACACTGAAAGAATTTGTGCAATTTGAAATTGGATTATTGGACCAGTTTCAACCAGAATATGATGAGAGGATACCATGTACATGCACACAATACAAAGGCCTTAGGATTCAGACAAGGAGGATTGTCAACGATCATATTTGGACCAATGGAGTGCACACAGAGAATCCAAGAGTACGAGAGGTAAACTCTTTAAAGTGTTTTTTGGAAATGCTTTAATCTTCGACCCTTATGACACTTCAAGTATAGTTTGGCCAATAAATATTGAGCGATAGGATGAGTGCCACGATACTTTGAAGTTAATCTCTCACTTGCTTCTAAAAGGAAAAATCCAAATAGAATATTTAGATGAAGTTAATCTCTCACTTGCTTCTAAAAGGAAAAATCCAAAGAATGATTAGATGAAGTTAATCTCTCACTTGCTTCTAAAAAAAAAATCCAAGAAGAATGATTAGATGTAGTTAATCTTGATTTCCATATTCAATCACCCATAATAGACTCATTCACGTCCGAGAGAGAGAGAGAGAGAGAGAGAGAGAGAGAGAGAGAGAGAGAGAGAGAGAGAGAGAGAGATAGAGAGAGAGAGAGAGAGGTCATGAAAGAGTTAAAGGTAACCAACACTCCCAATTCTAGGAAGGTGTGTAGCCCTTGTTTTCTTCCGTTAAAGGCGTGGTTCAAATGTTTTTTGTTGGAAGATGAGTTCCACAAAAAAGCCCAAACGTCGCAGGGAGGGAGCATGTGGTGACATTTTGGAGTAGGATATAATCGTGTGGTTCGATTAGCACTCTATGATGTTCTCTTTGTTTTTCTCTTCATGTGTGTTTAGGGTCAGTGTGGGTGGGTGTGTGCGTGCGTGCGTGTGTTTGTGTGTGTGTTTCATGCTACTGGTTTACGGTTTGTGTTATATATTAATTTATGTTTCATGCTTGAGAGAGAGAGAGAGAGAGAGAGAGAGAGAGAGAGAGAGAGAGAGAGAGAGAGAGAGAGAGAGAGAGAGAGAGAGAGAAACTGATACATCTAACATTTTCAACTTTTGCAGAAGAAGGACCATAAGTTGGTTTCAAGAAAAAGAGTCGCAAGAGAGATCGAGAATATTATTGATAGGATAAATCATATGAATATTGATTTTGGATCATCATTGGCCCTAGATGATGTTCTTGTTGATGATGACCCCTTGCATGATATAATTAGTTCATCAATGCCTTGTGATTCAATCCATGTCTCCAAATCTCTAGAATGTTCTTACCACCCAACCACACCTATCCTAGATGTTGCACATGAGTCCTCCATGATAGTCCATGTGGATTCCACAAACTTGACCACCCCTTTAAAAAAAAGAACACCTCTTGGACGTATTATGACTAGTTTGAAAGATAATTGCAAATTACTACTGATGTGTCAAAAGACATTCTAGGTTTTTTGTCTGACCTTCCTCTTCCACCTAGCTTTCAACCATTAGTGAAAACTTTTATTAGAAGTAGATATTCGTGTTGGCCACTCCAATCACCATTACCATTAAATGGAACACCATTTACGTATTAGGGTCGAATGTACATGATCATGCCTAGTGAACACTTTCCTGAGGCTGGTTTGGGCCTTTTTGCATTGAGTAGTATTGAGGTCCCTTTAAATAGTGTTGTGACATTGATGCCATATGCAAGACCTCAATACAATTGGGTGATTGACATGCTTTGTGTCGTCACCAATGGAGGATGCAAGTATATGGCTTGAATTCAAATGCTTGTTCTTTAGAGGAGCAACGCATGCAAGGAGGCAACATGATATGAACAAGATGAGGAGGTACTTTTGTCTAAAGAAGAAAGAATATTACGAGAAGAATCAAAGACCGCATTGTATCTTGGAGCAAAGACATCTCGTTTGGCGACTTCTCTACTTCTTAAATCTTCAAGCCAAATATAGATGGAGTGACCAAAGCCTCACATCATTATTTGCGTAAAATTTTTTTCATCTACTTGTCATTTTTGCTTTGAAACAAAATTTACAATTTGGACATCGAGTGATATTTTTTTTACAATGACTTCTTTTGTCATGTACAGTGTTACATACCTATGTAACTAGCAGTACTTCAGACCCCTAATAGTCCATTTAGTGTTGGGGGCTAAATGACAAGGTACCGTTAGGACTAAGGGTATGTGCCCTTTGATAAGGACAGGCAAGTGACTATACCTTAGTTGGAGGTATGGAGTCACGTGACCCTTGGATAAGGGGTACCCTTAGTATTAAGAGTAGGTGCCTTAGATTAAGGTACTAGTGTCCTTGGTTAAGGGCAAGTAGGTGTCTATGCCTTGGATGGAGGTATGGAACCTAGAGAGGTGTTAGAAAGTCATTGGATGACTATTTTTCTAAACCTTGGGCCTCAAACTTAAACCATATCACTTTATTGGTCTAGGACCAAAGTATACTTGCACAACTTGGGCAATGGGACCTGTAGGAGGGCGCCCTTCTAAAGTGTCCATTGAGTTCCCAACTCCCACAAGAAAGGCATTCAAAGAGTCATAGGTTATGGAAGGAGTCTCTTGACATTCCATATTCACTCTTTTGCAAACTTTGAAAGATTTGTCTTCTTAGAGTCAACACTCTAGAAGTAGACTTGGATTCATAAAGCTTCTTTAATGAATCTCAAGCATCCTCTGATGAAGTACTCTTACCAACTTCCTTGAGAAGCTCGTTGGTAACATTCATCTTGATCATGTATAGAGCTCTTTTAACTCTCTTGTCATATATGAATTGTTCTTGTTGTGTTGTTGTCCTCTCCTCCAAACCTACAACAATATCCAAAACATCATTCATCTCAAGAAGTGATTTCATCCTCACTTTCCACAATGAATAGTTGCTTGAGGTAAGCCTATCATTGGCTTCCAACACATATCCATCGTTATCAAGCTTAAAAGGAACTCACTCTATGTATTTTTAAGAGAGTTGGTAGATTTTGGATTCTTATTGTATTGTTTCATGTGAGTGGAGAGCTTCATATGACTTGTTTGTGAGTGCTTGAGTTTTGCTTTTGGGTTGTGAGTTATTTTGATGATATGAGTTGCATAATGGGTAGTGTGATTTGTTTTTGGAGTGGTGGTTTTTGGATGAGGGTTGCCTCACTAGAATGCCTACTTCTTGGGTGAGGATTGATAGTAATTTGAAAATAGTTAGGGTTTGGTTGATGTTTGCTTGTAGTAGTGTTTGATGGTTGCCTTGGTGTCATCATGTTACTTGTTGTCTTGTCTTGGTGTGTGATTGTTGGTAAAAGGCTAGTCGATACCATCACCAGTATCTCCAGACAGTTAGGTTGTAGGGCTTTTCTTATACATGATAACCTACCTAGCCCAGGCATGCATGTCACGATCCGTCAAATGACCTGCTCACTGATGAAATGCATCGACATACCTACACATTAGGGTTGTTGGTGTGACCACATCCGCTAGACCCAATGATGTCAGTTCATTGCCATTAGTGTATGGAAAATAACATGTACTAGCATCGCATCAGAAAGGATAAACCTAGCACTATACCAAAGGGCGAGTACCAAATAATACCCAAGGCTACATAGTAGGTAGCTAGGTAGAGATTACGAATATGAAACTATAGGATACCTTACCATGATAGAGACCATAGCAGTTGCTTAGGCCAAATTGACAAAAACAGAACCTACCCTCTTTCTACCATACTTCTGGAAGCCTGAAAACTTCCATTGGCAGGGAGAGCACGGAGAGACCGAGTGGGCCCTAGGGTTGGAATTAGTTTTCCTCGATCTTTGTCATAAGAACAGTGTGAGCCCTTCTCCTTTTAGGTCTAGCAAGACCAACCCCCATCCGAAAAATCCCTAACAGTCATTGTGTTGTTTGCTACTATACTTCTGTACTGATGACTAAGATTTATCATCTTCATGTGGATCTTTCACCAAAATATGCTTCGCTTAGGACAAGAAATTCAAAATAATCCAAATTATCAACTTTTGATATGATCTGTTACGGGGAGAAAAAGCTAAAGCATGTAGATTTATGGTCATTAGGAGCATTGTATCCTATTGATCCAGATTCATTGCAACATCCTGATTTTCATTCAGTAACTCAATTGATAATCTATATGTGTCATGGAAAAAATGGCCTCTTAGGTTACTGTGAGAGTTTGAAATTCTATGGTAATGCACATTCAATGCAAAGAATACATTATTTAGAAGACGACGAAGACAAATATGGAGGGATGGACAGACGATTTCATGTTACAAAAGTATATAATATATTCCACGATTCTAAAAAAATTGTAGTCCACCAATCTGCGCTTGACACGGAGACGATGTACACACCACCGGCCAGTGTGTGCACGACATCTATCTCACCACATCAGCATGTTTCAACACATGCTGCGCGACACGTGTCAAAAAAAATTTCAGCCATACTGACACGTGTCCGACAGAAGATATGGCCCACATCTGGCCATGCATTGTCACGTTGCAACACGTGTCAATTGGGCCATACCCTCTCTCTCTCTCTCAAGGGTATATATAGAGTGTAAAGCCAACCCCACCTGCCCAAGCATTGAATCCACATGGAAGCACTCTAACTGATCATGCCAATTCCCCATGCATGTCCACTGCATGTAGGTACCCCTAACCCATAATAGTCAAGACGCATGCATAAGCACAGTGCATTACATCTTATCCCATACTAGGATGCAACACACATGCCTATACCGCATGCGGGAGTGACCCCATGGTCCTATTCGACTATTGTCCAGATTAGGCCTGGCCCCTACATCCAAGACAGCTCCTAATGGTCCAAACGCCCATTAGGGCCATAACAATGTGACTTTCACAAAGCACAAGACTCACAAACATGATTGATGCTACTTAAGGATCTTGGTATACTAATCACAATTGCTTCTTAACCATTACTTCCAATGACTTAAGGTTGAGGTGCCCCATCCTTTTATGCCAAACCACTTGAATAGGTATTTGCTCACTTGCGATACATCCAACTTGGTTAGCAATAACACAAGCATCTAGTTTGAACAACTTCCCTTGTCTTTTACCTTTTTCAATCAAGACATCCTTCCTTCTGATCATGCAAGCATCTCCATCAAACTCAATTTTGAAACCTTTACTTAGCAATTGACCCACACTAAGTAAATTCTTGGTAATGGAAGGTACGAACTCCTATTTGTAGAGAGAGAAATAGGAATTGTGCCAATCCGTTTGATTGCACACTCACCATCATTGCCCATGTAGATCACCCTCTTATCATCTTCCTATGGCAACAAAGAAGTGAAGTACTCTTTGTGAAAAGTCATGTGTGAGCTTGCACCACTATCAATCCACCATGGATCTAGATCTCCATCATTATCAAGCATACATGAAGACATCACAAAAGCATCATCATATGAGTTTTGAACATCCATCTTCATCATGAGTAAGATTAACTTGCTTGTCTCCTTGATCTCTCTTCTTCTTGTAGCACTCACTTGCAAAGTGTCCTTTGATGCCACAATAGAAGCACTTTAGCTTTGACCTATCTTTCTTTTTGCCATTTGAAGAAGCCTTCCCTTGATCTTGCCCTTTAGACCACTTACTTTTGTTTTTTCCCTTGAATTTGCCCTTGATGAACATAGCCTCCTCTCCAACTCAATGAGATGTTGATGAAGGTCCACCACTTGCTTGAAGCCTATATTCTTCATTAATCAAGATCTCTTGTAGATAAATCAAATTTGGCAAAGTTCTTTTAATGGCAAAACTTTGTACAATGTTAGCATGCGCATCCAACAAACCATTAAGAATAACTTGAACAAGTTGTCCTTCGTTGATGCACATCAATGCAAAATAACTCATCATTCAAAGGCTTCACTCTCAAAACAAAAATATTTTGGACTCTCTTCACTCTTTTGCAAACTTTGAAAGATTTGTCTTCTTAGACTCAACACTCTAGAAGTAGACTTGGATTCATAAAGCTTCTTTAATGAATCCCAAGCATCCTTTGATGAAGTACTCTTTTAACTTGAGAAGTTCATTGGTAATATTCATCTTGTGAAGAATAAAAAGCTATTCAACTTGACTATAGGGGTTGATGAAGATTTTTATCATACATGTACATTTACAAGATGTAAATATCATTCTCTACCATGTAGAAACTCGAGCTATGTGAGCTAGATCTCACATTTTTAGTTGAAATTTTTCAATAGGTTGGATCAACATCCAAGTTAGATCCTAGATTGAAACAGTAGCAACACATTCAATTCCATTCTTTGTTGTCCAGTTTAGAAGGAGTCTTCACATTCATGGCATCTATAGGAGATTTTTTCTTTGAAGCTAGTGAGAGACTAGATACCTCCAACTATTCAGTTTGGAAGGATGGAATAGAATCTTTATTGGTTCTTTATGGTGTAATGGACATAGTATTAGGAATTGAAGTTGAACCTGAAGCTTATGATGAGGCTCAAAGGTTCAAGAAAAGAGCAAGAATTGCTCTTCATATTATTAAGATAAACATCTCTGATGAGATGTTAAGAGAAAGCAATTCTTGCACATCAGCCAAGCAGGCTTGGGAAACCCTTAGAAAACTTTTTGAAGCAAAGATCACATCAAGACTTCTTACTCTTAGAAATCCTATCTTTTCTAGTTTTCAAAGAGTTGATGAAAGTGCTTCATTTGTAATGAGAGCTAAAGATCTTCACAGAGAGATAGCATGCATAGGAGATGATACTCCAAAGAATAGTGAACTCATTCAAGCAGTCCTTAATGGACTTAGAGAAGAGTATACAAATATTGTGCAAACTTATGCTATCATGGAGGAGCTACCAACTTTGGAGGCTCTTCATGATGTTCTTATTGCTAAAGAAAGCATGCAAAAGAACAAGTTGTTGAAGATCAACACACTTTCAAGGAAGGATGGCGGTTATGGCAAAGCTCACTTTTCCAAGGACAAGTCAAGAGGGAGGAGCAAGAACAAATTTTCTCAAGCCTTCACCAAGGAAAAATCAAAGGACAAAGACTATGGAGTAGAAGATGATTCAACTCATTCTTCTATTTTCAAGAAGTAGACTCAAGAAGATCAAGCCAATTTTACCATAGAAGACTCACATGCAAGTGAAGGAGAAGCATCTCTCATGATGTCTAGTTTCTCCTCTACTCCTTTTAAAGATGTATCTTGGTATATTGATAGTGGCGCACCATCACACATGAGTAGCACCAAGAGTTCTTTTGTTTCAATTGAATTTTGTCAAGAAGTTAGAGAATCAATGTACACTACTATTGGTGATACATGTTCTATTGAAGGAGTTGGATGTATATCCCTAAATCTTGCATCTTCAATGAATTTTACACTTTTCAATGTACTTTATGTTCCTAATCTCACAAAGAATATGATTAGTGTTGGAAGGTTATTTGACAATGGTTTTGAAGTGGAATTCAATGTCAATAGTTGTTTTATTAAGAAAGGTGATGAGATCCTAGCAAGTAGATCAGGATATATGTTTCCAAGGAGGAAGTATGGCATAGGAAGTTGGATAATACCAATTTCAGATCTCTGTCTATTATGGTTAAGGAGATCAAGCCAAGAGAGGCTTGTTCTATGGCAAAATAACATGTGGATCCATATTTGATATCTTCTACCAAGACAAAACATCCTTTGGAATTGGAACATCTGGATGTTCACCTTTCTTCATCTAAAAGCAAGGAAGATGTCTCTTATTTTTCCAATCTTATTGATGTTTTCACAAGTAGCCAATGGCTATGTCTTGTTTCTTCAAGTTTTATGGTGCATGTGTATGTTCCATTATGCAAAACTTTGTGGAGTTATGGAGCTATCGGAAGAAATGCACTATATGGATTCTAGTTCAACTATAAGCCTAAGGTTGTGTACCTTAGTGTTCTTGAAGGTTATTGCTTTGCATGTGTTTTCTTGGATGCAGGGAAGGATGGTGATCCAAGTTTATGGATCATGGTTGAATGCTTATCCACCAAGGAAGGCTACAAAGCCTTTATACTCTCTATCTCAAAGGTGTTTGAGCATGGAGATGTTATTGTTTATGAAGATCTATTTTCAATCTTGGAAGGGGCTGAGAGCACAATGTCTCTATTTGTATCAAAAGTTCATTCTATGGAGAAAAGCCAACTTATGATGGGGTCGAGGTTTGAGGAGGAGTATCCTCAACCAGTATTTCAAGGAGATCTTCATCATTGTACAAGGCCGAGTCCTTGTTGTTCTTATTTTATGGAAAATAAAGAATAAGTGAAGGTGGTATTCATTCTATTGTACTCACCTATGTTTCTCTTTCTTTAGTTGATGTATTATCTTGCTTAGTTGGAAAAGCAAGCGATATGCCAAGAAACTTGGAGCATAAATAGATCATCCTGACAAAGGATAGCTAGAATGGAGAAATGTGCACCAGCATGGTCAAAAGCCCAAGGTATCCATAAGACCCATGAGTGAGAAGTAGCAATGGCACACGGTACCCTCAAGGCCCATATCACGAGAAGAGATGCATGCCAAAAGCTCCAGAAGGTCCAAGAAATCAATGCACTATCTAAAAAGACATGATGCATGAAAACAATGGTAACAAATCTAGAAAAATAGTAGCAACAAATCTAGAAATAGTAGATGCCCCAATGAAAAACTGTATTCGAAATTCTCATCTAGAAAGACCTCATATGGACATACCAATCCATCATAGGATGCAGCAAAAACAGATGGAGAATCAAATGACCCATTGAAACTAGCCGCAAGTGTAGTCCCAAAGTGCACACTAGGCGCACAAGTGAGGAATAGAAGAAATGCATGTGAACAAGGAACAGAAGCTGCAACATCAGTAGCAAGCATTTGAGCAATATCCACATGTAGTTGAGAAGGAGTATCAAAGCAGATATGAGCAACACCGAAATGTATGGTGGCAAAATTCCCAAAAGCTATTCAAGAGAGGAGAAGGGACTCTCTCAAGGTACTGTGATGGTCTCAGAACACCAGAACAAAGTGGCAACTCAACATCAGAGACCAAGCGATATGGAGCAACCCGAAATGACTGGGAATCTGAAGATCATCCGAACAAACAGTAGCTGGAATGGAGGCAATAGCCCAAGACATCAGAATATGCCAAGCCTGACAATGAGCAACAATCCAAGGAACAGATAGAGAGCCACATGCATAATCATAGAGATATATGCACCAGACATTCAGTAATATGGAAAAACATGCTGAACACATAAAAAGACTACACAATGAGCCTTCGGCAAGCTGTGAATAAACTACTTTCCAATGATCAACTAGAATTCTCCTAGAGTATCAATGCCAACAAGTGAGTGTGTAACTGCCTTTGGAAATCTTTGTGTCCACATGCTTTGTGCATGATCATTCCAATGTAAGGACCAAAGATTATCCTATTTCAATGATAGAAATAATGGTAGTGTTTTGCTCTTCAAGTAGAGATTGTAGAATCTACTTGTTTTCAACCAAAGAATTTGTCAATGGTGGAAATGTGATCTTTCAAGAGTGGAAGATTTGTAAACTTGAAGAAGGACCTTTGGATCAACACCTTATTCAATTCATTGATGGTTTGGAGTCAAGTCAAGTGGAGGATCAAGCTCAAGACCTGAGGACTCCAAGAAGAACCTTGAGTATCAAGATGGAGCCATCAAGGCTCAATCATATGGATCAAGCAAGGCAAGTTGTCTTTGGCAACATTATTTATGCACTTAATATTTTAATTGACGTATCTTCAAGTGCACAAAATGCCTTGGAATCCATGGCTTGGCATGATGTTTAGTTTTGAAGTGTGCTACATGTATATAGACACATTTATGGAACATCTTGTAAGGGATCCTCTAAGAGGTGGTGAAAGATCTTTCATGGACATCATTCTCTATTGGAGTCTCAAAAGTGCCTTGTTTGTAGCTGGATTGTTTAGACACTTCTAAAAACTCTCATTCATCTATCAAGAGAGTTGTAAATAGATCAAGCTAAATTTGAGGAGGAGTGTGAAGAATTGCCAAAAATTGGCAAATCTAGCTTGATCAAAAACCATGTAGAACATTGTAAATATTGTGTATAATTGGATTCCACACATGTAAGGCCAAGATGCCACGTGGAAGCCCACTCCTAATGTAGGTTAGGTCAAGTCAAGAGAGTTGGCCATGTCTATTTGGTGGTCATCCCTACTTTATAGGTCCTACACCTAAGTTTAAGGTGAAAATTTGACCAACTAGCTACCTACCAAGCATAACTCTAGGATCTAGGCTAGGGTTTCATTTTAGGGCAAGAAGGGTGAGTTAACTTCCTTATTCCATGCTGGAAATCCACCTAACTTCAAGAAGGAAGTTGAATGTGCTATGTATTCCCTCTCTCCATAGTGAGATAGAAAATTTTTGGAGCTCATTGGCAATCTCAAGCTAGTTCACTATGTACATTGAGTTTTTGTGATCCAAATGAAATCAAATCGATTTCTACTTGTTTCTCAGGTTGAAGGTCATACTACAGCCTGTAGTACACACGTGTGGGCTCGGATTTCAATGTTTATCAATGCTTTTGATTGTTAATGCTTGTTGTTTGTCAAATTGCCAATCTAGATCAACTTTTTTGTGTCTAGTTTTTTGATAGATTGTTAAGCAAGCATCCAATCACTCTTGTGGATCTTTTGTGGATCCATTTATGGTCCTAAAGTACAGTACTTTCACACTCATCACGCCACAATAGTGAAGCAAATGGATGTAGTTGGTGCAAAATTTCAGTAACATAAAAGAGAGATTCATGTACTAACCATCCCTTTGACATGCTACCTTCAGGCCTTGCCTTTTGACGCACAAAATCTGTTAAGACTTTCATGTACCTTTCCATAAAGAACATCCACCTAAAAAGTCACAAATGGTTAAAAATAGGTGTTTTATTTAATGAGTTCATGTATCAATTGATTTAGTTAAAATACACATGCAACAGATAATTTATGCACTTATACCTAGTGTGCACTGGACTAGCAATAGAACTTCTTCAACCAAGTGCACCAATAAATGCACTTGTGAGTCCATGATGGAAGTCGGAAAATATCTCTCAAACATGCACACAATCTCCACCATATCCTCATGTCTCTTGCGAAGATCCAGCTCACGGATTTCCTTTGAACACATCCATCTGCAACATATTCAATCCATTTTATGTCTATTTGAATTTCCAATCAATAAATACTAAATAGAAAAATGCACCAAGTACATGTAAATACCTGACAATGATTGATAGTTTGTATATGGTCTCACAAATATCTTTTGACAAGCACCCACAAATTGACAATGGATAGATGAATTGAATCATCTTTAGCCAATCATGAGATTTGAGACCTTGCAACTTTTCATCCACTATGAATGATGACCGTAGAGAATGGGCAAAACCAGTTGGTGTTCTAATGTCATGAATAATGGAGCGCACATGGTTAAGCTCCTCCTCAGTGAATGTCCAAGGTACTTTTGGAGCATGATCTTCACCATCCTTTATCCAACATTCTTTTTTGGTGTTTGATTCTTTTAGATCGTGCCTTGCAGCAATGGTATCTTTTTCACCAATCAAGTGTTTCCGAATATATTCACCCACATTTTTAAGTATGTGCATGGGATCAAGTAGATGATTAATCAAAAGGTTATTCCAATATTGCAAACGATGAAATATAGATAATCTTTTCATACCATCGATTGGCTTTGCTTGAGATTCCTCCCATAGTATTCGCCAACATAGTTTGTCTCTTTTTTGTACTCAACCAAGGAAGAATATTATAATTTACCAAGCAAACAGGCCAAATGGACCATGTAGTTGCTCGTACACCAAAGGGGTTCACACCATCTGTTGCAAGACCAAATCTCACATTCTTGACTCATTGGCAAAGCTTGGATATTCTTTATTGATGTGTTTCCATGCAGGTGAATCTGAAGGTACCCTCATCATCCCATCCATAGAGGTTTGGTGTGCATGCCAGTCCATAAGTTGTGCAAGAGATTTACAACGAAATAAACGTTGCAATCGTGGAGTTACTGAAAAATGTCGTAAAACTTTGCACGGAATGGTTTTTCCTTGCAAATCATCTTTATATCGAGGGGTATCACAAATGGGACATTTCTTGAGTGATTCGTACCTTCCTCGATATAAAATACAATCTTTTGGACATGCATGATATTGCTTGTAGTCCATCCCGATGTTAGTCAACATCTTTCGTGCCTCATCTCTTGTCTCAGGCATGACATTCCCTTTTGGGAGAATTTTGTTTTTCAATAGTCTGTATTTTACAAGTAGAAGTGAGGAAGTCCTCCAAATCCAAGGTAGAGCCTCCAAATTTCCTCCAAGAAACCTACAAGCTTCAAGATGCTCCCCAACTCCAAGCTAGGATGCCTCCACCTACAAGTAAGGATTTTCAAGCCTCCAAGGATCTCTCCCCCACCTGTGTCCCTACTCTTTAAATACAAAGATAGATAACAAGCTGGCCTCAAGTATTCACCACCCAACCATAGCTAGATCCAAGCTCCAAGCAAGACCTATCTAGCACCCCCTTGCTAACCATAAACAAATCACAAGCATACCACAACACTCCATAGCATACTCAAGATCCAAACCCTACTTATGTCCCATACCATAAGCAAGATCCTCTACACACTAGTAGCAACACTAGAGCATAAGCCAAGCAAACAAGAGAGATCTCTCCCTCCCAATGGGCGCAATACTACCCTCATATAGATGGCCCATGGACCCCTCCAATGCACTATGGAGTTCCATGCTCATCCAATGAGAGAGAGAGAAGCCTAGGGGAGTTAAAGAATCTCCAAGAGCCTCCATAGGCTTATGGAATGTCAAGAGACTCCTTCCATAACCTATGACTCTTTGAATGCCTTTCTTGTGGGAGTTGGGAACTCAATGGACACTTTAGAAGGGCTCCCTCCTACAGGTCCCATTGCCCAAGTTGTGCAAGTATACTTTGGTCCTAGACCAATAAAGTGATATGGTTCAAGGTTGAGGCCCAAGGTTTAGAAAAATAGTCATCCAATGACTTTCTAACACTTCTCTAGGTTCCATACCTCCATCCAAGGCATAGACACCTACTTGCCCTTAACCAAGGACACTAGTACCTTAGTCTAAGACAGCTACTCTTAATACTAAGGATACCCCTTATCCAAGGGTCACGTGACTCCATACCTCCAACTAAGGTATAGTCACTTGCCTGTCCTTATCCAAGGGCACATACCCTTAGTCCTAAGGGTACCTTGTCATTTAGCCCCCAACACTAAATGGACTATTAGGGGTCTGAAGTACTGCTAGTTACACAGGTATGTAACATTCCTTCCCCCTAAACTTAAATATTTCCTTGTAGGAAAAAATTTGAAAAATTCTTCTGGAGATCAGATTCCTTTTCCCAAGTATCCTCCTCTTCTTATTTGTCCCTCAACCTGACTAAAAAATTTCCGAAGCACTCTACTCCGTAGAGTTCTCTGCCGTCTATTAACAATCACCTCGGGTTCAGGTGGTCCACTCATAGACTCATCACGAAGAAGTTCCACTAGATCTTCCACAGAGATCAGGGTCTTCCCAACCCCCAACGAGGGTTTCAACTTACTAACGTGGAAAACAGGATGAATTTCAACTTTAGCTGGAAGGTCTAGTTTGCATGCGACCTTGTTTATCACTTGGATAACCTTAAGAGGACCGCAATACCTAGGCGCCAACTTTGCATACTTTATAGTTTTCAAGCCCCTAGAGTGACTAGGGACTCTCAAAAACACCCAGTCGTTGACCATGAATACCTTGTGCTTTCGAGAGAGATCAGCATAATGTCTTGCCCTGTCCTGGGCACTACAACACTAATTGGTAATCGAGGTTGAAAACCATATATAAGCATGAAAGGGTTGAATCCGGTCGCTGAATGTTTTGCACTGTTATATGCAAATTTCACCAGTGGAAGGTACTGTTCCTAATCAGACTGTCGATGGCCCACATATGCTTGAAGCATATCTTCCATCATCTGATTGGTCCTTTCCGTTTGACCGTCTGATTTCGGATGATCTGTAGAACTCAAACTTAAAGTTGTTTCCAACTTTTCAAATACTGCTTGCCAAAAATTCCCAGTGAATTTTGGGTCACAGTCACCGACAATATCGCAAGGCAGCCCGTACAGTCGAAAAAGCTTCTCAACAAATAGTTGAGCTAATTCGGAAGCTTTAACAGTAGTTTTCGTTGGGATAAATTGAGCAAACTTCGTAAGTCTGTCAACAATGACCCAAACCGAATCGTGGCCCTTCCCTGTACGTGGAAGCCCAACCACAAAATCCATAGATATACTTTCCCACTTTCCAGTAGAAATATCTAAAGGATGTAATAGGTCACTAACTTTTAGCCTCTCTCCTTTATTTAACTAGCACTTAGTACATTTAAGTACATAGGCCTCTACCTGACTTTTCATCTTAGGCCACCAAAATTGCCTTCGAACTAGGTCAAGTGTTCTTTGTATACCCGGATGTCCTGCGCATGGACTATCATGATACTCATGCAAGATTTGGGCCCTTACAGTGTCATTCTCCGGTACACACACCTTTCCTTTATGTAACAAAATCCTATTTCAAATTAAGAAATCCGTTTCTTTCCCTGATTCAAGGAATCTTGCAAATCTGAATCGACACCCGAAAGTACTTGTTGCCAATACTTTCCAAAAAAAAGATCGGACTCATATAGTCCTTGAAGAGACTGAAACAGCTCCGGTTCTATAACAGTAAAACACAATTGATTAATAACCGGTCTCAAAGCATCCGCTAGAGTATTTTGACTTCCTTTACAATAACGTATAGAAAAGTCAAATATTTGCATCAGCTCAGCCCATCTAGTTTGCCTCCCCTTTAAATCTGTAGCATCACAGAAATATCGAAGAGTCTGATGATCCGTCAAAACTTCAAATCTGGCTCCATACAAATAATGTCGTCAAATTTTCAAGGAATGAACAATTGCAAACAGTTCCTTCTCATAGGTACAATACTAGACTGAGCAGGATTGAGTTTCTTGCTTTCATAAGCCATAGGATGTCCATCCTGCATCAAAACAGCTCCAATAGCACAATCACTGGCATCGGTCCTAACCACAAAAGTCTTATTAGGATCGCCAATGATTAGTATTGGTGCCGAAGTGACACTTTTCTTAAGCAACTCAAAACAATTATTCATATCCTCCGTCCACACCACTAGAGGACTCTTAGCCCTCCGGCTTAGCTTCTTATAGCCTTTCAAGGCCTGGGTAAGGGGAAATGCCAATCGAGCAGATTGGGGAATATGTTGATGGAAAAATCCCACAAACCCCAAGAAAGACTTGATTTTCCGAACTGTGGTGAGAATAACCCTCTGGATACAATCAGCCTCAATCTCCACTCCCCGTTCGAAAATCTTATGCCCCAAGTAGGACAATTCCTTAGCAAAAAAGTCACACTTAGACTCCTTGGCAAAGAGCTTTTCCCTTCTTAGAATGTCCAAGACAATCCTAAAATACTCTTTATATTCCGCCAAAGTCTTACTGAACACTAAGATATCATCTAAGAATACCACTACGAATCTTCCCAAATATGGCCTGAAAAGATCGTTCATCATTTGTTGGAAAGTTGTCGGTGCATTGGTCAAACCGAAAGGCAACACCAAAAATTCGTAGTGACCAAAGTGAGTTCGAAACCCGATTTTTGGTATATCTTCTACCTTAATGCATATCCGATGGTAGCCCGATCTTAAATCTATCTTGGTAAAGTACCCAGCACCACCAAGATAGTCTATTAGATCATCCATCTATGGCAGTGGATATCTATTCTTAATGGTTACCTTGTTCAATTTCTTATAGTTGACGCAAAACCTTATAGTCCCATCCTTCTTGGCCACCAGAACCACTAGTGATGCCCAAGGAGACTCACTAGGTTGTACCCACCCCTTTTTCAGGTAATCATGTAATTGCCTATTTACCTCAGCCTCTTCCGATGCACTCATCCTATAAGGACGCTGTGCGATTGGAATTGCTCCAGGTATTAGGTCAATTTTATGATCAACTGTTCTTTCTGGTGGTAAACCTACAGGAAGGTCTAAAAAAACATCATTGAATTCCTGCCTAAGTTCATTATAGGCTTCAAATTCTGTATTGTTCTCAGTGGGTATATTCATGACATTTATGTTAAGTTCTTCATCATTGCAGCAAATGATATCATTATGAAAACGTAAATAAACTTTAAAATCAGAATTTTTCATAATAAAATTAAGTTTCTGTTTGGAATAAGGGTTAACATTTTTAGTGTCAGCACTTAAACTAGCCTTGATCTTAATTAAAGAATTCTCATGCATAAAAGATAAAGATTTCTCAACAAAATCAATTCTCAATGATTTGTTCTTATCAAAATGCTATTGTTGCCCAAGAACAATATCTACATTAGCTAATTGAACAACATGGAATTCTAGTTTTTAAGAATAATCCTGAATTTGCAATTCTACATCAGGAACAATAAAATCCATCAAATCGGAATTACTTCCCAATGCCATTGTCACACGGTATTTTTTCTCACTTTTTTTGGTAGGAAGGTTTAGCGTCTGCACCAAATTTACATTAATCAAGTTATGAGTGGATCCCGTGTCAAAAAGAACATTAACAACTTGATCATTAACTTAACCTTTAATGCAAATAAGGTCATTAGGACCAAAAACTAAAGAACTAAGAAAACAAACATTCATCTCATTACTTCAAGATAGATTACCTGAGGTTGAAGTTTGTTTTTTGACGCAATCACGTGCAAGGTGACCCTCGCCATTGCACTTGAGGCACGGGTTCTTCTTACGAGCTTCAGCTTTATCATTGCCACCATGATGGTTTTTAAAGTTTTTCTTGGTTTTCTTAGGATTGTTGGAATTGGGGAGTTCAAGTAACTGAGCTGTGATTTCGTCTAGATTTCTACGACTAATACTTTCACATGTTTCTTCTGATTGGCTAACCTAGACTCTAAGTCTTGGTTTCTTTGATTAGTTTCAAGAAGCTGCTTATTAGTGGCTTGAATTTATTGGTATAAAAGTTCACGAGCTTGTGCCACATTGGATGGATTTGATAGATCAAATGTTGGGTTTTCATTTGTTTGATCCATTGGGGTTGCTTGTGTGTTTTTCTATTATGCAAATACAACAACAAGTGATCAAATTAGAATGATAGAAATGCTTCAATTGTTACATCCAATGCAAATAAAAAGCATTTACTTCTATTCATTCAATCTTATTGTTTGTAAGCTCAATCCAAGCCTACTATTTGCAAGCTTAATCCAAGCTTAAGAGGAAAACAATATCAAGCTACATTTGCCTTAATCAAAAGCAAAAATGAAAACCAAATCTTTATGTAAACTTCAATTATTCTAAATTTCTAAAACCAAGAAACTAGTGTTTAGAAATGGATAACTAATGAAGCTTTATGAAAACTTCAATTTTCAGATCTGATTTTTAAATTTACAGATTTGAAAATCAGAATTTCAAAATGACAAAAACTAGAATTTCAAAACTTGTTTTATGCACAAAGTTACACTACCATTCCCTTCCTACATTGTCATTTTCATGAAACTAGGATAGAAAGGTGTAACTAATGAAGTTTGAATGAAAACTTCACTTTTTAGATCTGATTTTCAGATTTACAGGTCTGAAAAATAGAACTTCAAAATGAAAATCAGAACTTCAAACACTTCATTTATGCAAAAAAAAACACTAGTTTTGATCAAAACACATAACTAGAATCAATCTTTTTGCCAAAAAAAAAGTTTGTGTATGTAGAGGAAGACTTCCTCTACCTGTCCCACAAATCTTTTTTTCAGAACTTTAAAAAACCCAAAGCCCACTTTAAAACTTCTCTAACATGATAAAAAATCAGCCCCTAAACAATTCTATAAGCATCACTACTCTCTCTCAAAGAGAACTAGATTCATTGGGTACTTCAACTACAAGCTTCCTACAACTAGAAAAGCCTATAATCCTCCCCAAAAAAATTTAGTTGGTGATCTTAATAGAACTTGAAGAAGGTTAGAAAGGTTACCATCCTTTGTCTAGCTTTGATACTACTTTTACAAATAGAAGTGAGGAAGTCCTCCAAATCCAAGGTAGAGCCTCCAAATGTCCTCCAAGCTTCAAGATGCTCCCCAACTCCAAGCTAGGATGCCTCCACCTGCAAGTAAGGATCTGCAAGCCTCCAAGGATCTCTCCTCCACCTGTGTCCCTACTCTTTAAGCATAAAGATAGATAACAAGCTGGCCTCAAGTATTCACCACCCAACCATAGCTAGATCCAAGCTCCAAGCAAGACCTATCTAGCACCCCCTTGCTAACCATAAACAAATCACAAGCATACCACAACACTTCATAGCATACTCAAGATCCAAACCCTACTTATGTCTCATACCATAAGAAGATCCAAACCTTAAGCATACTACCACAAGAAAGCACTCTACACACTAGTAGCAACACTAGAGCATAAGCCAAGCAAACAAGAGAGATCTCTCCCTCCCAATGGGCGCCCTACTACCCTCATATAGATGGCCCATGGACCCCTCCAATGCACTATGGAGTTCCATGCTCATCCAATGAGAGAGAGAGAAGCCTAGGGGAGTTAAAGAATCTCCAAGAGCCTCCATAGGCATAGTCCAGAATATTTTTGTTTTGAGAGTGAAGGCTTTGAATGATGAGTTATCTTGCATTGATGAGAGCATTAAGGAAGGAGATCTTGTTCAAATTATTCTTAATGGTTTGTTGGATGCGCATACTAACATTGTACAAAGTCATGCCATTCAAAGAACTTTGCCAAGTTTGATTTATCTGCAAGAGATCTTGATCAATGAAGAATACCTTCATCAACATCTCATTGAGTTGGAGAGGAGGCTATGTTCATCTAGGGCAAATTCAAGGGAAAAAGCAAAAGTAAGTGGTCTAAAGGGCAAGATCAAGGGGAGGCTTCTTCAAATGGCAAAAAGAAAGATAGGTCAAAGCTAAAGTGCTTCTATTGTGGCATCAAAGGACACTTTGAAAGTGAGTGCTACAAGAAGAAGAGAAATCAAGGAGACAAGCAAGGTAATCCTACTCATGATGAAGATGGTTTGGATGTTCAAAACTCAAATGAAGATGCTTTTGTGATGTCTTCATGTATGCTTGATAACGATGAAGATCTAGATCCATGGTGGATGGTGAGTGTGCAATCAAACGGATTGGCACAATTCCTATTTCTCTCTCTACAAATAGGAATGTTCATTTGGAGGATGTTTTGCTCATTCCATCTATTACCAAGAATTTACTTAGTGTGAGTTAATTACTAAGTAAAGGCCTTAAAGTTGAGTTCGATGGAGATGCATGTATGATCAAAAGGAAGGATATCTTGATTGCAAAAGGTAAAAGGCAAGGGAAGTTGTTTAAACTAGAAGCTTATGTTATTGCTAACCAAGTTGGATGTGTTGCAAGAGATCAAATACCTATTCAAGAGGTTTGTCATAAAAGGATAGGACACCTAAAACAAATGATCAATCTAATAGTTACAAGCTTTGCTACAGGTGCAAATGTTTCTTCATAATCTATGCCTTTAGTTTGAAAAAACCCCTTAGCAACCAATCTAGCTTTGTACTTACTTATAGATCCATCTTGATTGTACTTTAATCTATAGATCCACTTACATGCAAGCGGCTTCTTCCCATATGGAAGGTGTACAAGATTCCAAGTTTTATTATCTATCAAAACATCAAACTCTACTTGCATTGCATCTCCAAACTTGTGATCTACTTGCATCTTCATAACATGATGGCTCTTCAAGCATTGTGGTTAGAAAAGAGTAAGAGGTAGAAGGAATTGTGTCTTCCTTTTTTCCTTTCTCAAAGTATGTGAGTCTTGAAGGCTCAGCCTTGCTCCTTGTGGATTGTATCGGCCCCTTTGATTCTTGATCTTGATCTTCCAAAAGATCACTTTCAAGAAGCTCCTCCTCGGGTTTTGCAAGATCTTTAACACATGAAGGACTAGATGCATTTTGAGACATCTTCTAACTTGAGATCCATCAAATAAGACATCCTTGGTAGCTTTTACTTTGCTTGAAATAGGATAAAAAATCCTATAAGCTTTGCTATTTTCACTATAGCCTACAAATATTCCTTTGAAGGAAGTTGCATCTTCTTTCCTTCTAGTTTCCAAAGGAATGTGGACATAACAAATACATCCAAATACTTTAAGTCTTTTACATTGAGCTTATTGCCAAACAAAGCTTAAAATGGTGAGATCCCACCAATAGCACTATTAGGAAGCCTATTACATAAAAATATTGCACAAGTTATGGCCTCTCCCCAAAAAGAGATGGGTAAAGATGCATCAAGTCTCAAAGACTTTGCAAATTCACAAAGGCTCCTATTTTTCCTCTCGGCCACTCCATTTTATTTGGGGAAGCTCTCTCTTAATGCCATTAATCTCACCAAAGTCTCTCATCTTGTTGGAGATATATTCTCCTCCATTATCGCATCTTAGAACTTTAATGCAAGAATTAAGTTGGTTTTCCACTAGAGACTTAAACATCACAAAAGCTTCATATACAAGGCTTTTCTTAGACAATAATTCAATCCAAGTGAATCTAGTACACATGAAGCAAGAAGTGTGGCAAAGTGTGTGTCTTGATCTTCAGACTGAGCGATGCACAGGCTGAGAGCTAGCTCCTTTGATGCCATAGACTCCTTCGATTGAAGATTAGAATGGCCTAATATTTTGGCAAAGTGTGTGTCCGTGAATGTCTTGATCTTCAGACTGAACGATGCACAGGATGAGAGCTAGCTCCTTTGATGCCATAGACTCCATTGATTGAAGATTAGAATGGCCTAATATTTTGTCCCAAAGCTCCACTTGAGTCAACTCCTCCCTAACCATATTCACACTTTCAATGGCCACATTAGCATCCAACTTAAAAAGCCTTCCTTGCTTAATGCCACTAGTTATGCACTCACTTTTCAAGATGGAACATACTCCATTCTTGAAATGTACATCTAGTCCATTGTCCATTAGTTGACCAACACTAAGTAAATTTTTTGTAATGGATGGAACATACAAAACATTATCAAGAACTATCCTCTTAGATGATCCTAAGCATAATGGAATAGATCCTATGCCATCTACCTTATATTCTTGATCACTAGCAGTGTAGATTGACTTCTTAGAATCATTACAAGAAAGTAAAGTAGAAAAATAATGCTTGTTGAATGACATATGGGAGCTAGCCCCTCTATCAATCCACCATGTCTCTTGGTTTGATTTTGGTGTAGATGCTACCATCAAGGATGTGTTGAAGCCATCATCTTCCTTCTCCCCTTGTGCAAGATTGCCTTGATCTTCATTCCCTTGTGCATTCTGCTTCTTATAGCATTCGAAAGCAAAGTGTCCTTTCTTTCCACAAAAGAAACAATTTAGCTTGGCTTCGTTCTTTTGCTTCTCTTTGGAGGTAGATACTCCATCCTTGACCTCGGCCTCCTTGCCTTGGTACTTCTTGAATGAATGAGTCTTCTTCTTGCCCTTTGATGTGAAGTTCGTTGTCTCTTCACCACCATGTAGTGACATAGACCCCATTTTTGACTTGAGGTGTAGAATCCTACTCTCCTCAGCCACAAGAACATTATGGAACTTATCTATTGATGGAAGGTGGTCTTGAATAGCAAAAGATTGAACTAGATTAGAAAAGTCATCACCTAATCCATTCAATATCACTTGTACTAGTTCATTATCTTGGATATTTTCTCCTATATATCCCAATTCTTTGTTTAAAGACTTATCCTTGGGACATATTCTTGTCCATTTTCTCCACTTCCCCTCATGCTTTGAAAGATCAAGTTTCTTAGCATAAGCACTCTTGAAGTGTTGTTGGATTCATAAATGTTATTTAGTGAATCCCAAGCCTCTTTTGATGAGGCACAAGAAGCTACCTCCTTCGAGAGGTCATTGTTTACATTCAACTTTAAGCAATGCAAGGCTAACCTAGCCCTCTTCTTGTATTTCAATTGTTCTTGGGCAGCTTGAGGCTCTTCCTCAACTCCTAGAACAACATCAAAGAGGTCATGGATCACTAAAAGTGATTTTATCCTCACTTTCCAAATGGAATAGTTTGTGGAATTTAGTTTCTCACTAGATTCTAGCAAATATCCACCCATGGATGACATTATGAATGAATGCATATTAGATTCACAAATATCTCTTGATAGTGAATGATCTAAGATAGATTTCTATCTTTTTAAGAAGCTTCTAATCTCAACCCAATCAACCTAGTTCAAACTTGTATAGCACTATTTTGCTTGATGTTTCACAAACACATATGATATGAACAAATAATCCTTAAATATCTGATCTAATTCTTCAAAATGAATTGCTTCAATGACTCAAATCTCTATTTGATCATTAGCATTCAATGGATTGAACTTAGACTAGACAATGCACCAAAAATCATGAATTTTGGACTAGTATGCACATTTTTGGATCAAAAACACTATAGGAAGTTGATTTGAAGGTTGTTGTACATTTTCACACGTGTGGATAGTACACAAACATCCCACAAATCGATCTTGACCAAAAATATTGAAGGTACCACTCTCCTTGAATCGCCCACTCAAGTAAAGTTCAAAAACAACAAATTGTCAATGACTTTCACAAGATTTATTAATCATAAGATCACTCTAATATTTAGCTCTGATACCATGTGAATTTTCTGATAAAAAGGACAATTATGAGTTTACAAAACAATCATGAAGAGTTTTCAACCACCAAGTCCTATGATCTATCAAGTTCTATGTGCTAGATCTTGATCCAGATGCATTACACTATGATTTTAGCAAGAGCAATGGATCAAATGATTGAAAACTATGAAGAGCGGCCTCACATGTGTGAAGGACAGTACCAGTACAGACTGTAAACAAATATTGAAGTACATTTAGATACAAAAGCATTCCAATCATAGAAACTCAATACAAATGTGAGAATTACAAGCAAAGCTAGAAATTGATCCCTTTATAGATCAAGTACATCCACGAGCTGAGTATTGTCCAGCAAGTCTTCACACGTGTGGAGAGTGCCTAGTCATTCAGATCCACCAATGGGATCCATATATGCTCATTTTCCAAAGTTGACTGTTCTCATTAGCTAGAAACAAAAAAACTAGTCTTCCACAATTATGAGAATATTTCCTATAAAATAGGATCTAATGGAATCTCTCTATCTTATCATCTAAAATCTTATCCACACATGTGAATAGCATATTGACATGTGGGAGCATCTACTCATTCACATGGAAGTGCAATATATTTACAAAAAGTTTGACCAAAATGACTTTTTTCTAGATTCTACACAAAGGCCAATTCCACACTTGTGTAGATCCATCTAAAATCAAGATAACTTTATAAACGTAAGCTATGTACATCCTTTCACACGTGGGAACACGCTCCACACGTGTGAGATCCTATCATGATCAAATATCTCAAGATTAACCAAGTACATCAAGTTGGAAGTGACATTTTTAACAATCTTGAATGGTGGAAACAATCAAGATGTGGAGGATATCAAGAAGGAATTTGAGGTGCATGATCTTGGTCACTTGCATTACATTTTAGGAATATAAGTGATTAGATCTTCTCAATCAACTTTCATTTGTCAAGAGAGGTATGCTAATTCTATTCTAGAAATATTTCATATGGTAGATGCAAAAGCTTGTGATACACCAATGGAATCTCATGTAAAGCTAACTATAAGAGGTAATGAAAGATCCTTCAAGGACATTACTCTCTATAGGAAGCTAGTTGATTCAATCATCTATCTAATCACTACAAGACCAGATCTAAGCTATTGTGTTGGAATATTGAGTCAATTCGTGCAAGATCCTAGTGAGGAGCATTGGAAGCTAGGAAAATGAGTTTTGAGGTATATCATGGGAACTCGAGATTTTGGCATATTGTATGAGGGATCATTATCTAAGTTGTTTGGATTTTCGATTCACACTATGTTGGAGATAAAATGGATAAAAAATCCATAAGTGCTTATTGTATTTTCATAGGTGATGGAGCTATATCATGGATGTCAAAGAAACAAGCCACTATCTCATTGTCATCTAGTGAGGCTGAGAACAAAGCACTTACACATTGCACAAAGGAGATGGTATGGATCAAGAGGATGATCAAGGCTCTTTACTTGCTGGATTTTCCAGAGAGCCCAATCATCTTTTGTGACAACCTATCAGTCCAAAAGTTGATAACCAATCCTATCTTTCATGCTAGGAGCAGGCATGTTGAGGTGGCATATCACTTTGGGAGCAAGTCATGGCAAAGGAGATGGAGCTAGTGTGTAGCTGATATCTTCACCAAAGCATTGGGAAAGGACTTGTTTATGAAACATAGGACATCACTTGGAGTGTTATCAAAGTCCATGCTAAAACTAGGTGAAGAGGGAGTGTGAGAAATTTCCACAAGTTTAGTCAAATTTGCTACATTTGTTTATATGGCATTTGAGAGCAATTTCATATTAAACTTAGAGTTTGACTTTTCAAAGATATATTAGTCTAAAAGCATTTGAATAAACACTTTTGAAAAGTGTGGGAAAGTGTAGAACACAATTTTTGGAGAGATTTAATTTGAGTAGTAAAAACATTGAATCTAGTCACAATTATAGTAGGGTTTTTCACTATGGAGGGAAACCAAAGTTTAAACTTAGGTTTGGACCTGTTATAAAAGGTTGTAACGCGTGGGAAGAGGGATCACTTTCACAACTAGAAAACTCTGTGTTTATCCACACAGACTATCCACGCGAGACCCGACACTTAGTCTATTTTTCAAAATTTTATCTGCGTGGAACATCCACGCGTGGATTATCCACGCCAAAAAAATTTTAAACACACCTCCGGCCAGTCTACCGGTGTTTTTCTGACACGACGTCAAAAAATTTATGCGTGTAGATTGTCCACGCACGCAAAATTGAATTTTGAAAATTCCGGCAACTGTTTGGGAGGGAAGGTTGGCGGCGCTAGAAAGCAGTTTTGGCGTGGATAATCCACGCATGGATTATCCACGCAAATTTCAGCTTGTTCACCGGACGAGACCGGAAGTTAAAGATATCCACGCGTGGATACCTTCTGCGTGGATTATCCACGCATTTTTTTTGTTTTGTTTTTGGCATGTTGATAATGATGTGAAATTAGTTAAATAAATATATTTCTAAAGTGAATTATATTATGATTAGGCTATATATATATATATATATATATATTTTTTTTTTTTCTAAAGTGAATTATATTATGATGAGATTTTTTTTTTTTTTGCATGTTCATAATGAAATGGAATTAGTTAAATAAATATTTTTCTAAAGTGAATTATATCATGGTGTTCCTAGATGATTGGGATTTTTGATGAGGGCGGCCACCTACTTTTATAAGACAGTTGACTCGAGCTACCAAGAGGGTAATTATGCATGATCTAAGGCTTTGAGAGCCAGGGGTTTAGGGTCTACCCTAATGGCACTCTACCTAATCTCATATCCGAGATCATTTGATATGGATTGAGAGCTCATTTTGTACATACTTCGAGAGATTATCAAGAGATGGTGATTTTGGCAAGTTTGCTCTTTAATGAGGAATTGATGAATGATGAATGTGATAATTTTTGTGTCTAATGAATAGATCTAAATCTGAACAAAGTATTATACTTTCCACGTGTGTGACAGGATGTGAAGATCAATTATTTCTAGTTTTATTGTGGTGTTCAAAAGCCTTTGCCAATTAGATGCAAAATAGGTTGAATTGTATGCTAGTTTTCTATCTATTAGATATAAGTGAAACCTTTGATGCTTTTATAAGGTTTTAGTATCCAAATGAGGTTCATAACCTTTGATTTTAACATGGTATCAGAGCCCAAATGCAACCATCATGGCTCAAATACAAGGAAGAGAGAAGCAATTACAAGTTGATGATTGTTTAATTTTTATTGCCCTTATTACTACCTTAAGTTTGATGATGTTCCTTCAAGTATGAATGAAACTGTAGCAACAAGAGAGTGATTTGATGTAATGAAAAGTGAGGTGAGTACATGATGCATTGTTTGAGATAGTTGTAAAATTATTGATCCTCCATCAAAGATACAAAATATTATTGGTTGCAAATGGGTCTTTAAGATCAAGCTTAATTAAGATGGTAGTGTGAACAATTATAAAACAAGACTAGTTGCCAAGGGATATGCTCAATTCAAGGGGATTGACCATGATGAAACACTTGATTTTGTCATAGTTTGTGGTGGTGATTTCATTAGCTCACATGCTTTTAGTGATTTACTGCCTTTGCAGCATTTGTTAAAAAATGAGAATTTTCTTGGAATATGAAGCCGTACATCTATCTTCACCGACATTATCTCCAAAAAAATGGGATTGAAGTCAAACTATGTCTATTCTTTTCACTTACTTGACCATAAATGAGACTCTATTTTGGCTAAATAACAATCATTTGAAAGCATTCCAAGAATCAATTTCATTCAAAATTTCAATAATCAATTTTTATTCAGAATTACAAGAATCAATTTCATCAGCAACAGCATCTTGCAATTCATCTCCTCTTAGATGATTTTCATCATCACTCTCACTTTTAAAAATTATTTCATCATCCCGACTATTAGAATTTCTATTCTCAACATCTATGGAAGTGGGTGCTTCAAGTATGGTTTGATGATTTATTACATCTCTAGGTACAAATGTCAATGTTTGTTGTGTCAAGTCTAGTGTAATGGCCCCAAGAGATGCAAACCAATCAGCACCAAGGATAAGATCATAACGCTCCATAGGAATAATGTAAAGATCTGCCTATCCAAAAAGATCTCCAATGCGGTATGGCAATTCCTGAAACATTTGAGAACTAGGAAAAGAGTGTGAACTGGCAACCTCAACTATAAGAGGTTGTGGAATAGCAGGAACAAGTGAAGCATTGATCCGACTGGTGATATAGCTGTTGATAAAAGAATGAGTGCTGCCAGTATCAACTAAAGCAATATACTCACAACCGGTAATGCATACATGTAACTGAATGGAGCGAGGACCAAGACGCTCTGTCCAAGTAGCATAGGCAAGTAGCAGCAGGAAGTAAATTAATGGAAGGCTCAGGAGATAGGTCAGGATCATAAAAAATATGAATGTAGATATTGGAATCATTTGGAGTAGTGTCCTCATGGTCAAAAATAATAGTAGTAGTAGAAAGGGGCTGACGGCAATCACGGGCAAGATGGTCAGGACTCTGACAATGAAAGCAAAGATGCTTCTACTGAAGGTCAACAAATTCTACAGATGTGTAACATCCGAACAAAAGCAGGATGAGGGGTTGGTGGATGAGGAGACGAAGAGACAATGGAAGGAGCCAGAACGAAGACAATGATGCATTCAGGAAATGCAAATTCTAGCCAAGACTCTGATGACAAACTGGCAAAATTAAATCATGAACGATTCGCGAAACTTTTTTGCGACACTCAAATTATTTCTGTTCGAGTTGGGTCAAGCAGGCTCTATAATACAACCAAATGAACCGAGATGAACTCTAAATGAAAATGAAATGAAACGAAGCGAAGCAAAACTTGCACTGACATTGATTCATGCTAGAAGCATACATCACAAAATGAAACAAAAGAATTTGCGACAAGATCAATCAAGCTCTATAACGAGACGTGACGAGGCAAAACGAAACTGGATGAAACAAAACAAAACGAAACTAAACCTAAATGAGCTCTGTAATTGATTTATCCTTTAGCTAAGTGATCACAAAGCAAAGCATGAAACGAACGGATTCGCAAATGAAATCAGTTAGTTAGGAATTCAGATGTGATCATTGGTCACTGTCACTCCAACAATCCTTCAGAGAGTGGTCAAACACAACTGATCTACGTTAACAAAATATTGTAGCATTCAACAATATCAAGCCAAAATACGGAATTGAATGAACAAGAGAATCAGACACACAAATAATATCAAACAAAAATAAATTCGAGATCATACAATCATCTAGATTAATAATGTGCACAACAGCTACAAAATCACCTATTGATTTTTCTGATTCTTCAAGCATTGCATGCAGATCCACGCAGTGCGTTGGCATGAGAGAAATATAGTTCTCTCACAAATTTGAGTCTCGCTTACTAGCGAACTTCTAGATCTACAAATCCTATGCAGAAATTATCTCGCATGCAGGCGGATTTGTATTCTGAATATTTTTGTCTTCTAATTCTTGTCTTGATTACTAACATAAGACTTACTGTATTATGCATCATCCAGAAAGTATATAGTTTGCAAATAACTTCGTGTCACATTCTTGTAACTTACAAATTAGAAAGATTAAATATCTACAACTTATTCGCAAATTACAAGAGTGGCAGATTAGCCACGATCTAGAATACTTCTGATGATGTCGTGATATTAGATCATATATCTGTACCCCTTGGTACTTGGCTGATCTTCTTGATCAATTGAGGAGCATGACTGATTTCATGTTGTGTCGTGTCATCTTTTGTCAAAGGTTCAAAATTGAAAGCTAGCAAAGCTTTGGCATTAGAAACAAAATGTCTCTTCAGCTCCCTCTCAAAGCATGATAGCTTGACGACTCCAAGGCTGCTCCTATGTCTCTCGAATAGACCTTTGTCTAGGGCCTTTGTGAAAATGTCAACAACCATGTCTTTCGTTCCAATGAAGGTGGTCTACAACATCTTCTTGCCAATTAGATCCCAGATCAAGTGGTACTTGATCGCAATGTGCTTTGTCCTTGAGTGAAACACAGGGTCTTTCGTCAGATGTATTGCAGATGTGTTGTCCACATACTCTGCTTCGCAGGATGACTGAACTACAATGGTCTGCTTCTTGTTGACCCAGAGAATTACCGCTCCTGACGCAATGATGCATCCTCCTGAGACACTTTTACAATCGTCGTTGAGGAATGCCCAACTAGCATCACTGAAGAAAACCATCTGAAAACCTGCATCACGACAATAACACAAACCATAATCCTTTGTTAATTGAAGATATTGCAAAATTTGTTTTGTAATCTTCCAATGTGTCGAGCTAGGATTCGTGCAAAATTGGCTCATCCTAAAAACTGCATAAGTAATGTCAGGACATGTATTGTCAACAAGGTACATCAATGATCCTATCAGTTTACTGTAAGGTGTGAGCTGCATCAATTCTCTCTCTTCTACAGTCCTTGAACAATTTTTGTTTGTCAGCACTGTTCCTGCGAGCATTGAAATATTCGTTCCTTTGCAATTCAGCATCCCAAAATCCTCTAGGATTTTCTGGGTGTATCTGGACTGTTGAAGGTACAACTTACCTCCCTCATAGTCCTTGTCAATTTGCAAGCCAAGGTAAAACCTGGCTTCTCCCAGATCCACGATCTCGAAATGTTTCGAGATGTATGTCTTCACTTCAATAATCAACCTCTCACTCTTGTAGAGTATCAGAGTGTCGTCCACATACACAGCCACAATGATGATCTTTCCATCAGTAATCCTCACATAGACATTGGAATCAGCCATCAGTGGCTTGAATCCCAATGATTTTAGGGCTTGATCCTTGTTTTTGTACCATTGTCGAGCTGACTGCTTCAGACCATAGATACTCCTCTACATTCTGCATGCATGATCAGGAAGTGAATTCGAGACATAACCTGGGGGTTGATCCATGTAGACCTCTTCGTCTAACTCACCATGCAAGAAGGTTGTCTTCTCGTCCACAATGTGAATCTTGAGGTCATAAGCAGCTGCATATGCAAATAGCAAACGTAGGGACGAATGTTTGATGACAGGAGAGAAGGTTTCAAAGTAATCAATACCATATCTTTGAGAAAATCCTTCGCTACCAATCTTGCCTTGTATTTCGAAACATCTCCATTTGGTCCATACTTTAGCTTGTCAACCCATTTGCATCTGACAACCTTTCGCTTATCTGGTAATGGCTATAACGTCCATACCTGGTTCTTTCTCATGGATTCCATCTCTTCGTTCATGGCTTGGATCCACTTGTCCTTCTCTAGACATTCAATTGCCTCCTTGAAAGTTTGTGGTTCGCCATTGAATCCATAGAACTCTTCTAATGTAGAAGCAGAGTTGCTTGGCACATATCTTGCTGGCGCTCTTCGTTGTCTTGTCGACCTTCTAGGAGATCCTCCTGGGACAGCAATGCCTTTGCCTTTGTCTGCTTTGCTAGGTTCGGAACCATCTTGGTTTACTGGTACTATAGCAGTAGGCTGCCTCTCGAATCTTTCATCTTCTGATTCGTCACTTGAATGCAAAGCGACTCGAAAATCTTTGTATTCATGTTCATCTTCTACTCCCTCTATCGCTGGTGGCAGATCATAGTATTGTCTTTCCAGAACTTCATAGCTGACATGATCATTGTTGGCCATTGTCCTGCTCTCATCGAATCTGACATCTCTCACTGTCTTCACAGTGTTCGTGTCTGGCATGTATACTTTGTAGTATGACAAATTGTTGTCATATCCTACCAGAAATCCCTGTTCAGCTTTCTCATCAAGCTTCTTTCAAAGCTTATTAGGGATATGTGCATAAGCTGCATAGCCAAATATTTTGATGTGAGATAGGTTGGCTTTTCTACCCCACCATAATTTGTGTGGTGTCGTGTGAGGGACACCAGACTTCTCTGTCCTTATCTGGATATATGCAGTTGTAGCTACTACTTCAACCCACAGTACCCTTGGAGCTTTCAAGTAGGCCATCATGCATTTGGCCTCCTCCATTAGGGTCCTATTCTTCCTCTCTGCAACACCGTTGTGCTGCGGTGTGTAAGCTGCAGTCCTTCTGTGAATGATACCACGATCATTGTAGAAGACAATGAAGCAATTCGAGATGTATTGGCCACCTCAATCTATCCTGATTTTATTCACTTTGTTGCTAGTGCATCTCTTTGTCCAATTCACATACTTTACGAATTTGTCAAGTGCTTCTGATTTATTTTGAATAAAATACACTATGGAAAATCTACTATAATCATCAATGAAGGTTATGTAATATTTCAAGCCTCCTACTGAGATCACATTGAAAGGCCCATAGAGGTTAGAATACACTAACTCTAGAATCTTAGTTGTTATGTAAGAGTCTTCACAAATGGAGTGCGAGACATCTTACCCTACAGACATGCATCATAGGTGGTCGAATTGTTCGCATTCAAGATGCTGACCCCTGTTATTGCTCCATGATGGCTTGCTTGGTAAAGTGCCATTGAGATCATATGGCATAGTCTCCTGTTCCATAGAGTGTCTGGCGAATCATCATGAGTTTGATGCACTTGATCTGCAGGCAAGCATACCTTTAGGTAATATAGATTACCTTTTCTTCTGCCTTGAGTGATCAGAGTACTGGTACTGGCATCAACAATGTTGCATGCTTCATCAAAAAACGTCACACGCATCCCTGCATCAGCTGTCATTGCCATAGAAAGCAAGTCCTGCTGCAGTGTAGGCACGAACAGAACATCTTTGAGACGTCTGTCTCTGCCATTCATATTGACCAACAGTGAACCAATACCATTTACTTGATGTTTGGATCCATCTCCAAGAACAATGAATCTTGAAGGATCTGCACTTCAAAAATCAGACATAATTCGTCTTGATGTCACGAAGTGTGAAGTAGCTCCTAAGTCTAGGATCACCTCATGTGTGTCAGGCGTTGACGCCATCTGCACAAATGTAGGCGGTCGAACAATTTCTGTTCGATCTCTCTTCGCTCATTTTTGAGCTCTCAGGCTCCTTGACATAGGACGAATTGTTGTTGTTCTCCTGTCTGTTCTGTGCTGATTTGTTCTTTGGGTTCAGGCAGCAATCCATGGCTGCACGGCCTTTCTTGTGGCAGTGGATACATTCAATTTTCGGATTGAGCCAACACATATCAACTATGTGCCCATCTCGTCTGCATCTCACGCAAGTCTTTTTTTCTCTACTCTATTGTTTTGATCTCCCTTTGTTCTTCCACTTGTCTTTCCGGGACCCCTCTGCTTGCTGATCACGATCCTGTCTTTGATTTGACTCCCTCTTAGGCTTGAATTGTTTCTTTGTCTTTTCTTTGTTGTCGTAGAGGGCCTAGTCAGAACCATCCTTGTGATCAAGGTGCTCTCTAGCCTCGACTTCCTCTCGAATCTCAACAATTGCCTTTTTGAGGGTCATGGTAGGATCTTTTGTAAGCAGGGTTCTGGTTGTCTGGAAAGATCTAGGTAAGGCTCTCAACAGGTAAGTGACTACTTCTCAACTGACACTGCATTTTCTGCTCTAGAGTTGTGTAGTGACAGGAATAGATCCTTCACCTTCCTTACAAAAGAAGTGAGGTCTTTGTCGTCTCACTGCAGGTTCGTCAACTGTTCTTCCAGCATCATAATTTGACTTCGTGATTTCGTTTGAAATCTCGTGAGCAGTGTATCCCACATCTCCTTTGCCTTGGAGAGTGTAGCCAGGTCAAGTGTGAGACTATCCTAGATGGATGATGATAGCAAGGATACTGCCTTGTCATTTTTCTCCCTCCATTTGGGTAGCTCTTTGCCTGATGTTATAGGCATTTTTTTAGTGCCATCCATCCAGGGAAATAAACCTTCACCCTTTAGTATCAGCGATGCCTTAACTTTCCATGCTAGAAAGTTAGATCCTAACAAATCCAGAACTGTACAGATCTTGGATTGTATGCTGCTTATCGAAGCCATTGCTTCTGAATTCGTGTACACTTGTTGATGGTTGATTGTTTGAATGCTTTAGCCCCTTTGATCTGATAGTCTTTTGGCTATGTCAAACTTTGACAAGGTGGCTCTGATACCACTGAAGACAATGATGCACTCAAAAAATACAAATTTTAGCCAAGACTTTGGTGACAAACTGACAAAATTAAATCACAAACGATTCGCGAAACTTTTTGCGACACTCGAATTATTTTCGTTCGAGTTGGATCAAGCAGGCTCTGTAACACAACCAACGAAACGAGATGAATTCTAAACGAAAACAAAACGAAATGAAGTAAAGCAAAATTTGCACTGACATTGATTCATGCTGGAAGCACAGATCGCAAAACGAAATGAAACGAAGCAAAAGAATTCGCGACAAGAATAATTGAGCTCTATAACGAGACAAGACGAGACAAAATCACTCCTACAATCCTTTAAAGAATAGTCAGACATAGCTGATCTACATTGAAGAATAATGTAGCATTCAACAGTATCAAACCAAGATGTGGAATTAAATGAACAAGAGAATCAGACACACGAATAATATCAGACAAAAATAAATTCGAAATCATACAATCATCTAGATTAATAATGTGCACAACAACTATAAAATCATCCATTGATTTTTCTGATTTTTCAAGCACTACATGCAGATCCACACAGTGCGTTGGCGTGAGAGAAATACAGTTCTCCCACAAATTTGAGTCTCACTTACTAGCGGACTTCTGGATCTACAGATCCTATGCTAAAATTATCTCGCATGCAGGCGGATTCGTATTCTGAATTTTTTCATCTTCTGATTCTTGTCTTACTATATTATGCATCACCCAGAAAGTATATAGTCCGCAAACAATTTCGTGTCACATTCTTGTAACTACGAATTAGAAAGATTAAACATCTACAACTAATTTGCGAATTACAAGAGTGGCAGATTAGCCACGATCTAGAATACTTATGATAATGTCATGATATCAGATTAGATATCTGTACCCCTTGGTACTTGGCTGATCTTCTTGATCAATTGAGGAGCATGATTGATTTCGTGTCGTGTCGTGTCGCCTTTTGTCAAAGGTTTAAAATTGAAAGCTAGCAAAGCTTTGGCATTAGAGACAAAATGTTTCTTTAGGAACAGAAGTGGAAGGGGTAGAGGTGGACGTAGCAAGAAAAGATGCAGAAGGACAGGGTCTGGAGAAACGAGAAGGAAAGATGTTAGAGTACTTATGTTGTAAAGTACTGGCAAGAGACATCACCTCAACAAGTATGGGAGGAAGAAAAGAAGAGACATCATAACTTAAGACACCATAAAGCCCAGCAATATAACGAGAAATATGCTCAGTGGGCTATAGATTTGTGAAAAGATAATAAAGCTCCATAGATTGATCTGTATAGGAAACAAGGTCACTAGTCTGAGTGAGACTATGAAATGTATCATGCTGGTGGTTGAGCCATTGAGGATCAATCATAGCATAATGGAGGTCACGATAAAAGGTAGGCCATATATGGAGTCCTTCCCGATCAGGATCAGCTCGATAGAACTGCCACCACGTAGCAACATGACCATCTAAGTGTAAAACAGCCAACTAGATATTCTGAGGATCATAATCTAAAAATATGTGTCAAGCTTGAGAAACTGGAATAGGTAGCAAGTTGTACCCTATTACAAAAATCTCAAGCAAAGTGTGGCTCAAAAACTGTGGGACATGGAAAAAAACTAGGAGGTGGGTTAGGTGGAAGAAAGTATCCACCATCAGGCTAACTAGCAGAAGAAGATGGAAATCCAAATGGAGGGGGAGTCCCAAATGGAGGATAAATAGGAGTTTTACCAAGACCATGGGGCTGTAAAGAATCAATATGTGACTGCATAATGGCAAAGATGATCATAATCATATCTAGGCGAAGAAGCGAGGCATCCATGTGACGAAACTGATCGGATAGGCTCTCCTAAAAGGTCTCACTCGCGGTAGGTGAATGTGTCATAATGAGAAAAATACGAAATGTGAGACAAGACACTAATCAAGTGGACGAACTGAAGGAGAGGACATAAGTCGTCACAACAAGTATGCCAATGATAAGAGGGTTGGCCAGCCTCTACCGAATCTGAAAAAATGATGGAAATCTGATGAAAAAATGGACGAAAGTGATGGGTTAGTAGGGCGTTGGATAGCCTCTACTAAATCTGAAAAATGATGGAAATCTGATGAAAAAGTTGACGAAAGTGATGGGTTAGTAGGGCGCTGGACAACCTCTACTAAATCCGAAAAAATGGTGCAAAGGAAAGGTCTCTAATACCAAGTTATGAATGAAGCCACAATTGCTCTAGAGCTAAGCTATGAAAGCATCACATAAGCAAGACTTAACCCTAGAAAGCAGGAAAGAGAGAGATTAAGGAGACTAAAAAGAGAGATCAATATCATCAGCGGAGTAACAAATGACATGGATTACCTACTTATAGCCTAGAGGAAGTCCTAAAAGAAAGCTTCCAATGGTTAGGGGCCAACTGAGAGGGATAATAGTGTGCCATCCAAGAAGGCCCCCACTCTCCATAATATGTCCAAATGTCCAAATAATGAATAATAAGGCCCAAGGCTAACCATATAGTCTAAGTGTCAGTAATGAATTGAAAAAAGGTCCCAAGGCCTGCTTATGCATAAAGTAAAGTAAATCTAAATAGACGTGGCAAATGTAATGAGCCAAGTCCATAACTAGAGTTTTGATCTACAAAAGATCCAATCTACATATGCAAGAAACTTGATTTTGGTGTAAAATTCAATCTAGCATGCTCCAGTATTGGTATCTTCTCCAAATCATTGATATATGTGAATGCTTCCTTCATAACCTAAAACACAAACTCTGATACCATGTGAAAGATTTCATATCAATTAAGATCTAAATCCATAAAATGATCTTGGGTTAGAAAGACAACAACTCACCAATCTTGCCAAAGCATCTACTCTAAGAATGAGATGCAAAATCTAATAGATCTTGATCAAACATTAACGAAAACATAATATAATATTTTTGTCTGTACAATAACAGTAAGCTACTGTATTTCACATGTGTGGATCTGAAAATAGCATTTAACAAACATTCTACACATAGAATTGCAAGATATCAGAAGTATAGTGCACCAATGGATAGTAGAACCCCAGAGAACCATGTATAAGCATGAATGAGATGAGAGAGAGAGAGAGAGAGAGAGAGAGAGAGAGAGAGAGAGAGAGAGAGAGAGAGAGAGAGAGAGCTCTTCCCATGAGTTACAATCTTTTATAACAGGTCCAAACCTAAGTCTAAACTTTGATTTCCCTCCATAATGAAAACCCTAATATTATTGTGACTAGATTCAATGTTTTTACTACTCAAATTGAATCCCTCCAAAGCTCGTGTTCTACACTTTTCCACACTTTCCAAAAGTGTTTATTCAAATGCTTTTAGACTAATATAACTTTGAAAAGTCAAACTCTAAGTCTAATATGAAATTGGCCTCAAATGCCATATAAACAAATGTAGCAAATTTGACTAAACTAGTTGAAATTTCTCACAATTTTGAGTATTAAAATAGATTTTTGTTTTTATTTTTTCTTTTTAATTACAATTAAACTTTGATGTGATAGGTGTAGGCTATTGTGGCTACTTTTTAAAAGGTGTGTAAGGTGTAGTAAGTTCGATGGTGAGCTGCCCTCCGCCTGTCAAAAAGGGCTAGAACACAAAGATAGGAACCTAACTAAGCCAAGTTGCTACATTTAGATGCTTTCTACTTTATCCTAACACTACCCCACTTTAACACTACCCTTACTAACAGTAGCACATCCATACATCATGATTGAGAGTGAAAAGAGAGAGGGAGAGATAGGGATGGATAGAATGAGTAGAGAAATAGGAAGACTCAGAAGGAGGTGAGTTGGAGGTTAGCTCATTTGCTCATTATGCATGTTAATGAAAAAACTTTAACTAATGAAAACAAGAACAATGAAAATGGAAAATAATAGAGAAAATAACACAATAGCATTAGCAAGAGTGATTAGCAAATGAGAATGCTTGCTCTCCAAAATGGTAGAGTTTCTTCCTTCTCATCTTTGGGATGGCCCTTGCCCCTTGATTCCTATTGGCTACTTGCAAATGATGGGATTGAAGTCCACACCATCCACAAGAAACACAAACTAATCTATGGTGTAGGAAGAAGCACACCCCACCTACCACCATTTGACTTTTGACTAACTCAAAAAACTTAGTAACATAAACTTAATTTAGACTTTGGCCTCTAATATTATTTGTAATTACCTACCCAAAGTCTAGTTTAATCCAAAAAGATTATTTACAAGTGCTCATTGGTCCATGTCACGCAGGATGCTGTGACCCTCGCATCTTATTTCTACTAATTTTGACATTTTATTTATGTACAAGCACGACCAGAATACCCCCCAACAAGGCCCATAGCCTGAAGTAGTGTAGGTCCCTCGACACTATAATGGCTTAGTAGAGGCTACGTTTGGCGCATCATTGCTGCATCATATATCCTGTAATCTCTTCCATAAATTCCAGCTGCTTTGCAAATACAAGTTGAAATCAAATTCTAAACATACTACACTTGCATTAATCCACATAACTGAAACAAGAAACTATTCTAGCAGCATTTTAGAAGTCCAAGAATCAAGAAACCAACCAGTCTTTTGATTATTGGACATCCCAAGATCATCAAGAACAGGGTTGTAAGGGGATATGCAAGAATTACATCACATACCCAGCCTATTTAGTTTACCTGAATGCTAATTCCTACATTAATCCACAAACAAGAAATAAAAACTAATCCACTCTAGGAAAGCGGGAAATCTAATCCACTCTACGATCCACAACCACACACAAAGGATGGAAGGGCATGATCATAGGAGCATCACTCAAGAAAACCGCCATGATCAAGGAGCTTAGTGTTGTATCAAACTCGTGGAGGCTCTTCTCATTTGGACATGGAGTAGATACAATGCATAAAAAGCTCCTCTTCTCAAAGAGGGAGTCTCTTAAATAAGCAAGAGAGCTCCTTAGGTAACATCCTAGTGGCATTTCCACATTACACAAATTGCAAGTGGAACAATGCTCTCCACTAGAGGTCACCATCAAAAGGTGGCTCACTCTACTTTCTTTAAGAGAGGTCTACTTGCATTTATTACTTTGACTAGAAATACTAGTTCCTACATGGTCATTCCCTTTTTCAAGATTCACCATGAGGCTTACACAGTTCTTGCTTGTCATTACTAACTACTATTCCTTGGCTCTCATACTCGGCTCTCAGTCTTTGTTCGTCTCATCTTCTCAGAGACCTCCCAAGTCATGAGGTCACATCCCAAAACACACATTCTCATGTTGTGATATTGGGCTTTTTCAACTTGGTTAATTTATATCGTAGTATATTAATTGGCATTATTTGATCTTGTTTTTATAAAATTTAATTTTATTTTGAGAAGCTTTCAAAGGAACCTCAACCTTATCTTAGTCAACCAGTCATCCCTTACTTTTAAATCTTTGATTATTTTATCGACTAGAATCAGTCAGTGTCTTGACAAATAATAGTAATTATTGGATCTCTTGTGTTTGAAGTTGCTGGACTTCTTTTCAAGAGTGTATTTCAATCTTAGAAAGTACAAAAGTTCATAAGATTGTAGATTGATAATTTGTTGATTAAGTATCTTCCATTCTATTTGCTGGATTTGCTAGGTTTGGTGCAAGAAAGAGATTTGAGAGGTTCCATATCTTTGTGATTCCTTCTTGAGTTCATATGTTGACATTCAAGAGAATGCTTTGTGCATTGGAATAGGTTGAAAGAGAAGATCAAGTCATTGCACCATGGCTACAAATAATGAAGTCTTTATGTTGGAAAGCAATGATAGGCTTACCTCAAGCAACTATTCTACTTGGGAGGTGAGAATGGAGTCTCTCCTTGAGATGAATGAGTTGATGGATATTGTTGTACATGTGGAGGAAATACAGTTGGCACCTCAAGAAAAATTGAGGTATGATAGGAGGGAAAAGAAAGCTCTTCATAAGAAGATTTATGAGTCCAAGTCTACGTCAAGGGTACTAACCCTTAGGATGCAAATATCTTAATGTATGCAAAAGAAGGATGAAAGTGCTCATGATTCTGTTTTGAGGGCTAAGGCATTGAATGATGAATTATCATGTATTGATGAGAGCATCAAGGAAGTAGAACTTGTTCAAGTTGTTCTTAATGGCTTGTTGGATGATCATGCTAGTCTTGTTCTCATCTTTTTCTCTTTTTAAACTTGCAGTGTTAGTTGTTGCTCTTGCATTTAAACCAGCCAACATATTTTCCTACCAATTCAAAAAACAAAAATTATTAGAATTTAAAAAAATTTATATATATATATATATATATATATATATATATATATATATATATATATATATATATATATATATATATATATATATATATGATATGCTAACAAAAAATTTAATAGCTCAACACTAATCACTTTGATTTGTACATATACGTAATAATCCAACATGTCCATTTTTATGAATAATATAATAGTATGATCTAATAAAAAAATGTAAGTACCTGCTTGTGTACTGCACAAGAAATAGACACATTGTTTTTCAGTGATTTTGCAGCATTTGATTTTTACTTTATACAAAAACAAAACAAAACGTCAACGTAATTTTGCAAGCTCAAAAATTAAAATTTTAAATCAAAAATTAAAGTGACATTATCAGTATATCTTAAATCAACTTGAATATTAAGCATAAATGTACAAGAAACATTTTTTCATCTATTCTATAATTTACTCACAAATGATTATGTTATAACGTTTCTATCTTTGATATTAATTTGTTACTCATTATAACTGAACCATAATAATCTTTGTTACAAAATCCAATCTAAATTGGCACATAAAAGTGAACAATAAAAAATCATCCAATAAATATTTTGAAAGCATATTTACTTTTTTGTTTGATGGAGCTTTTGATGCCATGCTTGATAAGACAGATGACTCTTTTCTCATCTGTCTTTTACAACCAATATTGTCTCTTTTGAATCAGAAAAACAAATATATAGATTTTATAATGATTAATATGTATACAAAATATTTGATTATGTAAAGGATAAAAAATGAATAAGAAATATTATTATTTCAAATAGATTCTTTAAAAAAAAAAATGAAAAAACAATCATTAAAATAAATAAAATTACTAAAAAATTTGTAAAATGTAATCTATTTTATATAGAATATTTTATTATAATCATGTAAAACATATGGTTCACATTTTTTTTAACAAACATAAGATATGCATCTTTCAAATATTACCTCCACACCCTCACGTGTTTGAAGATTAGTTGTAGAAGGTGGAAAAAATGGTAATGCTGAAGAAGTGGGCTCAAAAGTCTCCAATGCTTTCTCTTGAAATAATATCATTCTTTTGAGGACTTGTTTCTTGGTTGTTTTCTTCATATTTCTGTTACAACATGCATACTAAATTATCGTAATAAAACCTTTGATAGAAGTCTCATAAATATAACATAGTGATTTAACTATAATATATACACAAATATAGCTATGTAGGTGATGAGAAATTATATAATAAACTAAATTAAGACAGAAAAATGTATCTTTATTATCATCTTTATTATTTTTATTCCCACGTAACCAGCTCTTCCTCTGTGAGCCATATTTGTTTGCTTGGCTCGAATTTCTTTATTTTTTTGGCTAATCGTCTTCTCCCATGCAAAATTGAATCATTACAACTTTAGTCATTTTTATACTTCACAGGAAAGTTATGTAATTGTATATCATCTACAACTACACATAATAGTATTTGAATAAACAAACTTTAAAATGTTTTACCTGAAATTTCTCATCATTGATCCTTTCTTGGATGCGTCTCCGTTGCTCTTCATTCAACCACATTGGCTTGATTGGCCCAACTCCACTTGATTTGGCATTCAATTCAATACTTGATGATATGCTTTTCCATCTTCGAAAAACTTTTTGACAAAAACGCTTTAAAGAATTTTTCTGAAAATGAGCAATCGTATTGTGCCTATGTTTATTAAAAAAAAAAAAAAAGTTGCTAGAAAAATATTTGCATTATTACTTATTTATATCTAATTTATGAAATATACCTATTTCTAAAATTGGAATATATCCAATTTCACAAATCTATATAAAAAAGTCAATGATGTCATAAGGAAAAGCTTAGAAACAATATACGAACAGCTCAAAAAGTCAAAGGATCTAAGTCAAAATAGAAATATGAAATTCAATAAACAAAAAATCTTAGCCAAACATCATTGCTTATGTTTCATCAGTAGCCAAGCATAAGTTGCTAACTGGGTTTCGAAGGAATATATAACTAAGCATAATCATCAAATTACCTGTATACTTTGTTGAACCGCATCTTTATGCATTTGAGGCACATCTCGAATAGAAGGTAAGATGATGTTAATCTTTGATCTCACAACCCCAAAAAGTGTTTGTGAGAACTCATCTCTTAAATCATCGATAAGTTGTCCATCACCATTCATTGAAATGTGTACTTTTCCACCCTCTACATGTGCAACTCTTTTTGCTATCCTATTTATTCTCCTCATGGCATTTACTCTGTCCTTGTCCATGGATCTTCTTTTTTGAAATTCTTGTGAAGTAAGAAAAGACATGCTGATGTCATCATTATCATGAGCATCAATGTCAGGAGTACATATTGGAGAGTCATCATCCATCTCATCCAAAACCATCCTTCTTTTGCGAGAAGGACATGAAACTCTAAAATGAGACTGTAAAGGAGACCGCACTGATGCATCACTACATCTAGGCAATAAATCATGAGAGTTGTCGATGTAATGATCTTGGATATTAGGCACTGATGTAGTTTTCAATTTGTATGTCAAATATCATGATCAATGGGATGTGCATTTACATGTGCTTCATGACTAAAAGATGTTGGATTACTATCTTCTTGCAAGCTTTCATGTCTACTTTTATTAGAATGTCTACTACGTCTATCCATTGCCTTATCTCGTTTGTGGATACTATTATCAAATACTTTACTACTAAATCATGACTCGCAATCTTGTCTGTAATGAACTCTAACTATCTCGATAAAGTAAAAAATTGTGCAATGTCTTCTTCAGTAGCATTTTTCATTACACAATGTCTTCAATATCTGATTAAAAAATCATACATTACAAATTTTAGAAACAAAATATGTCAAATGCATGAAACACATTCTCATCTATAAAAAACAGATTTTGCTCTTTTGACATACAATAAATTATTCTTATACAAAAACTATATACAAATCAAAAGTATCAAAATATCATAGAAAATATTTTTACTCTAAAAAGCATTTGAAAATATTCCATTAACACAATAAAAGACATTAACTTTTTTCGAGTAAAATGAATTTTTCTATGCATAGTTATAATTCTAACCTATTATTGAAATTGAATGGTCTTAACTTGAAAGTTATTTTCATCAATTCTTATGAATTTCATCAGTTTGTTAATAATACATAACATTCAGTCAAAGCAAAGTTAGAGCAAACTCGATTCCAAACCAAAATCAAAATCCAAATTTTGTGATTTAAATACAAAATGAACAATTATCAATGCAAAGTACAGCTTTCTTAAAAAAGTGGCCAATAGAGTTTTTTGAACAAACTCTTTATGAAGCAATCATAAAGTTTTTGTAATAAGTACTTTCTCCTAAAAAGAACTAGAAATTTGTAGAATGAACTAGCTCTTCTACAAAAGCATCCTTTTTTGCTTTTGCTAGTGGTTTCCTATAACAAAAACATGGGTAATCATTAGTATATCAAATCAAATCATCAGAGAGAGAGAGAGAGAGAGAGAGAGAGAGAGAGAGAGAGAGAGAGAGAGAGAGAGAGAGAGAGAGAGAGAGAGAGAGAGAGAGAGAGAGAGAGAGAGAGAGAGAGAGAGAGAGAGAGAGAGAGAGAGAGAGAGAGAGAGAGAGAGTCAAAAGTAGGATGAGAGAGCGTCAAAAGTAAGATGAGAGAAAATATTGAGTTTTAAAAAGTCATTAAGTGTTTGTAAGTGATTAAAAGTTTAGGTGTGTCTAAAAACCTTCTAGGGAAGGATACCCTTCTTGAACTCACAAAGCTACATGGGATCCACATGATCCCAAAGAGATTAATCATATCAATACTCAATATAACTTGAACATTTGGTTGAATGGAAGGACTGATTGCAAAGATCAACTTAGAAAAGAGTCAGTGACCTCAAAACAATGTTTCCTTATCTTGTTTATGAGGGAGTACCACTTGTAGAGGGGAATCAACTGTCACATCTATTGTACTTGTGATGAGGCTGCTTACATAGGATAGGATGTCCATAACTGGGTATGTTGTTTAGTTCAGCATCAAAGTATGTGACATGTGCCAATGAACTGTCCCATATGCAATCTAGATGAACAACATATCTGGTCAATTGAATACTCTATGTCAGACCTCTAGTGCTTGCTTACATTAATCTTGCATATACAGTTGAATTAATATATATCTGTACATGGCTGGGCAATGATTTATAAATCTTTTACATGTAATAAAAGTATTCTTCCACAATATTCTAATCGTTTCCACAATGTGTGTGTGTGTGTGTGTGTGTGTGTGTGTGTGTGTGTGTGTGTGTGTGTGTGTGTGTGTGTGTGTGTGTGTGTGTGTGTGAGAGAGAGAGAGAGAGAGAGAGAGAGAGTTGATGAAAAGCTTATAGCTCTAAGTTTTAAACTCTCTCTCTCTCTCTCTCTCTCTCTCTCTCTCTCTCTCTCTCTCTCTCTCTCTCTCTCTCTCTCTCTCTCTCTCTCTCTCTCTCTCTCTCTCTCTCTCTCTCTCTCTCTCTCTCTCTCTCTCTCTCTCTCTCTCTCTCTCTCTCTCTCATGGATGTGGTTTAGGCAACATGTGCTTTTCCAAAATCCCACGCATTACGGAATAAAATGCCTCAGCAATTACTTGCCAAAACATTCCATGGGAGATTCCCAATAGATTTTGATATGCTTTTATGTATACAGCTTTACCATCCAATGTAGGTTTAAAGCGCAATTTGGGTCCTCCAAAATATGTAATCTCACAAGTGTCAGAAAGAGGTGTGCAGAAGATAGGTCAATGGCGGAATAAACTATCTTTCTCTCTCTCAATGCATGACAACGCCTATCAATTTCAAACAAAAACAAGAGTGATAGTAATCACGTTTGATCTTATAGTAACTAAAAAATCATCAATACTACAATGATTACGTAGCCAAACAATAATGCATTGAGTTATCAGACAAATAATTATTCGCGAATAACTACAGAAAACACATACATTCTGAGATGAAGCTGAACGCAATAAAAGATAGTATTGATTCAGTATAATAATGAAACAGAAGTAAATGAGTACAATAAGTTGTGGATAGAAGTTGCGTACTCTATGCTATCTCTGAACGGCTAAAATGAAAGTCTGAATTAAGTGCAATGCTGATAAGCAGTAGCGCAATAGCAATCTCTAAAAAAGTAAATGTTTGAATCTGAAGAGCTAGGTGTGTAGCCGTGATCAATAAGGAACATATTGATCCTTTGAAACCATGCTCGAGTAGACTGCTTTAAGCCATAAAGTGCCTTATGGAGTTTACACACATGATTGGGTTTACCCTCGATAATATAATCTTCGGGTTGCACCATGTAAATGTCTTCTTCGATAACTCCATTGAGATATGTTGTATGTTCATCCATTTGATGTATATCCAAATCTGCTACAATGACAAATGATAGCAAAAGTCAAATAGAAAAATGCTTGACTATTGGACTGAAGGTCTCAGTGTAATCGACGTTGTGTACCTAAGAAAATCCTCTGGTGACAAGTCGTGTCTTTCTTCTGTTGATGCTTCCGTCTGCATTGTACTTGACTTTGAAAATCCATTTGCATTCAACTACGGTTCTAGTAGCAGGTAATTCGACAATTGTCCTGTCTGTTTCTTGATAAGAGATGAATACTCTTTATCTATAGCTTCTTTCCAGAGATCTGAATCAAGTTGACTGAGTGCCTCTTGGACAGACGTCGGTTCTTGAACAAGGTAGGCTGCAGACTCGTCGATATACCTGTGAGGTGGTCTACTAGTTCTTGATGATCTTCTGGGTAATAGAGGAAGTTGATCATTTCCATCATACTATAGTTGTTGAACTGCAACATCATCATCTTCTGATTCGTCGTTGATTTGTTGTTCGTCGAAAGTAGAAGAGCTTGGACCTTCAATGGGAATAGTCGACTGACACTACAACACCTGTCGTGATTTGCGACATGTTTTGCGACGTGAATCATGAGTTTACTTTTTCTTTAATTCGTCACGGACATAAAAAAAAACACGTCGTTATAAGGCCGTCGGAATCTGACGTCCTTAAAACACATTGCAATCCAAGACACACAAGTTGCCGAAATCCTAAAACAAAAATCTCGATCAATAAAGAGCAATCCAATGTGGACGGCGCAATCTGATGTCCAAAGACGTCGCTTGTGATCTGATGTGGATGTCGCATTGCGACGTCCAAAAAACCTGTTGGATTTTGACTTGCTTACGCCTACAAGCTTTACTTCCGGCGCCGGCGGCGCCAACATTGTCCCCGGCGCCAGCAGCACCCCAGCCGCTCCCGGCGCCACTGTGACCAGAATACAGCCGGCGCCAAGTCCCTATGGCTGAAAATCTTTGATCGGTTTTAGCGAAGTCCAGAGAGCTCAGATCGATGTGCAATCGCCTCACACGATCTAGGCATGATTAAAGGAAGCTCAGTAAACTCTAGAGACAGAGAAAACGTGCTTTTACCAGCCTGGGTAGAGTAGTTGGTATTAGGGGAGGTGGCCATTGTTTGGGGTTCATCGGGACGATCGTTGTGCAAGGTGCTGCCCACGGTGTAAGCACAGGTGCGTCCACGTTGGGGGTGGTCGGCAAAACGGGGGCTTGATGAGTCAAGGTGCTCCCCTTGAGGCGTAAGCGCGATCAGTTTCCGCGGCTCGGGCCTGGCGCCGTCTGGACGTAGGACAGATGAGGCAATGCGCTGCCATTAGGCACGGTCTGTGCCCTGTGGGGTGCGGGGTGACATATTCGCGATAGCCACCGTTCGTTTAGCTATAAGGGCTATCGACCAAATTTGGTGGGGGCGTTACTGAGGCGACGCACTGCCTAACGGTGAAAGCACGGGTGCGTCCACGATTGGGGTGGTATGCGGTCGATCGTTTAGCTATAAGGGCTATCGACTAGATTTGGTGGGGGCGTCACTGAGGCAATGTGCTGTTCAACGGTGAAAGCACGGGGTCGTCCACGGGGGTGGTATGTTCAAGGATAGCTGCCGATCGTTTAGCTATAAGGGCTATCGAGCAAAAAGTGGTGGGGCGTGACCGAGGCAATGTGCTGCTTAATGGTGAAAGCACGGATAGTTGGAGGGGTGTTCTCTGTGGGCTCGTCCTGTGATCCCTCTGTATGGGCGCGGCCAGGCAAAGGTCCTTTGGCAGGACTATCTCAAAGGTCTTTGTTACCTGTTAGTGAACCTGCCTGAGTGTCTTGCTTGCATGTATTCGTGGTGAGGTTTGCATGATTGCTTGTGATACAAGGAGCTGATGGCTTGAGAAGGGACCTTTCTTTTGAAGGCTGACGCCATCAAACAAAGAGGACTACAGAACATGGGGGCGGATTCGCAGTTCAAGTACTCGCACGTGAACGGCAACGAAACGACTGCATGTTTGCAAAGGATGGATGGCTAGCCTATTTCTTGGGTTACTTTCGTTTGCGACGACGCCCACCAAACGCAAGCAGGAAGTCAAAAGTTTGAAAGAGCAATTTCAAGGGAGATCTTCTATGGAGCAGTTGGTCTTCATTTGGGATGGCTACCTTCGAGACTGAAACTCACTGAAATGACAAGGAGAGAAATCAAGGTGCAGAAGCAACAAGGCGCGGAGTGGACCATGAAGTATCCTTTGGCTTAGGGAGCCCTGATACCTGTGCGGAATCGATCAAATCTGGAGATCGGGGAGCTCAACACAAAGTGCATCAAGGACAAATCAGGAGCTCAAAGGAGTTCCAGTGTCAGAAGTCAGAAGCGACAGGGGCGAACATCTCACAGAAAGGCCTTTGTCACCAGTCAATAAGGTTCTTGGGTTTTACGAAAGCAATACAAAATCTACGCTTTTCCCAGACAAAGTGATATTTTCAAAGTTAAGTAATTTTTCAATACAAAGAGCTGAGCCTCCGACTTGTGGCGTGCCAGCTTCAATGTTAATAAAAAGTGGCCAGTAAATTGAGTACTGTGCCAAGTAGCTCAAATGTATAGTTAATTTTTGGGAGACACCTTCACTTTAACCTGACATCTGATGAGGACATCAGATTTTATAAAGGTCGGGTGGATGTCGTAAAGTTACGCCTACAAGCTTTACTTCCGGCGCCGGCGGCGCCAACATTGTCCCCGGCGCCAGCAGCACCCCAGCCGCTCCCGGCGCCACTGTGACCAGAATACAGCCGGCGCCAAGTCCCTATGGCTGAAAATCTTTGATCGGTTTTAGCGAAGTCCAGAGAGCTCAGATCGATGTGCAATCGCCTCACACGATCTAGGCATGATTAAAGGAAGCTCAGTAAACTCTAGAGACAGAGAAAACGTGCTTTTACCAGCCTGGGTAGAGTACTTGGTATGAGGGGAGGTGGCGAATCCCACCAAAAGTATAGGGGAGTGCGGGTTGCGACTCAGGGAGAGCTCCAACCAAGTGTCAGCCTCCCTTGCTGGAATGTTGTCCTGGCGCTTGCCTTGGCACGCCAGCGCCCCGGAGACTCGGGTCGGTCACACACTCGAAATGTAACCTTCTCAGATTTATCAATAAAGTGGCATTTTCCTCAAGCTGACTGTGATCACCTTCTGGGTTTCAGTGTTCGGTAAAAGCGCCAGTTGTAAGGCCGCTTAAGACTTTTTAATTTGGCACATAGCCGAGGGTCGTATCCCGGGACGCCGGCGGTATGCCGTCGGGACCGTTCGGTCCGTGGCGCCAGCGGTATGCTGTCGGGACCATTTGGTCCAGGAAGTGGTTGTCTCCATATCTGTCGCGGCTTGTGGTTCTGAGTGTTCCTTGCATGAACGTGAATGGGCTAAGCTCTCGGGGAACGGGCTCTAACCTGTCGGCTGAGTTGGATGGCTTGCTCGGGTGGAAGTTACCTGTTTATGGCTGTCCAGTCTGGCGTGGTGCCAGGTTGGCTTCCAGCGCTCGTGACGAATCTTTCGGTTGGTTAAGTCTGATGTAAGTCAAACCACTTGCTTGGAATGGATGTTGCTCGTTTGTAAGGAAGCTTCGAGTTGGTTAAGTTTGATGTATGTCGGGCGACTTGCTAGGAGGAGAGTCACCCACATCGGGACCCCCGATCTGGCACGGCGCCAGGTTGGATCTCAATGCTGGTTTCTGAACTTCCAGCTGCTTAAGTTTGATCGTTGTTGGCGAGCTGGCTGCTTGTATGTCAAGTGGGTTTGGACGGCAAGGGTTGAAGGCTGGGAAGCTAAGTCGTGGCTCCCGGCTCCCTTTGGGATGCCTGCGCTACATGTGGTATCAGAGCCGACTGGCCCGTCAGCTATGTGGATCTCACGGGGATGGCCATTGTTTGGGGTTCATCGGGACGATCGTTGTGCAAGGTGCTGCCCACGGTGTAAGCACGGGTGCGTCCACGTTGGGGGTGGTCGGCAAAACGGGGGCTTGATGAGTCAAGGTGCTCCCCTTGAGGCGTAAGCGCGGTCAGTTTCCGCGGCTCGGGCCTGGCGCCGTCTGCACGTAGGACAGATGAGGCAATGCGCTGCCATTAGGCACGGTCTGTGCCCTGTGGGGTGCGGGGTGACATATTCGCGATAGCCACCGTTCGTTTAGCTATAAGGGCTATCGACCAAATTTGGTGGGGGCGTTACTGAGGCGACGTGCTGCCTAACGGTGAAAGCACGGGTGCGTCCACGATTGGGGTGGTATGCGGTCGATCGTTTAGCTATAAGGGCTATCGACTAGATTTGGTGGGGGCGTCACTGAGGCAATGTGCTGTTCAACGGTGAAAGCACGGGGTCGTCCACGGGGGTGGTATGTTCAAGGATAGCTGCCGATCGTTTAGCTATAAGGGCTATCGAGCAAAAAGTGGTGGGGCGTGACCGAGGCAATGTGCTGCTTAATGGTGAAAGCACGGATAGTTGGAGGGGTGTCCTCTGTGGGCTGGTCCTGTGATCCCTCTGTATGGGCGCGGCCAGGCAAAGGTCCTTTGGCAGGACTATCTCAAAGGGGGACCTTGTCTTTGTTACCTGTTAGTGAACCTGCCTGAGTGTCTTGCTTGCATGTATTCGTGGTGAGGTTTGCATGATTGCTTGTGATACAAGGAGCTGATGGCTTGAGAAGGGACCTTTCTTTTGAAGGCTGATGCCATCAAACAAAGAGGACTACAGAACATGGGGGCGGATTCGCAGTTCAAGTACTCGCACGTGAACGGCAACGAAACGACTGCATGTTTGCAAAGGATGGATGGCTAGCCTATTTCTTGGGTTACTTTCGTTTGCGACGACGCCCACCAAACGCAAGCAGGAAGTCAAAAGTTGGAAAGAGCAATTTCAAGGGAGATCTTCTATGGAGCAGTTGGTCTTCATTTGGGATGGCTACCTTCGGAACTGAAACTCACTGAAATGACAAGGAGAGAAATCAAGGTGCAGAAGCAACAAGGCGCGGAGTGGACCATGAAGTATCCTTTGGCTTAGGGAGCCCTGATACCTGTGCGGAATCGATCAAATCTGGAGATCGGGGAGCTCAACACAAAGTGCATCAAGGACAAATCAGGAGCTCAAAGGAGTTCCAGTGTCAGAAGTCAGAAGCGACAGGGGCGAACATCTCACAGAAAGGCCTTTGTCACCAGTCAATAAGGTTCTTGGGTTTTACGAAAGCAATACAAAATCTACGCTTTTCCCAGACAAAGTGATATTTTCAAAGTTAAGTAATTTTTCAATACAAAGAGCTGAGCCTCCGACTTGTGGCGTGCCAGCTTCAATGTTAATAAAAAGTGGCCAGTAAATTGAGTACTGTGCCAAGTAGCTCAAATGTATAGTTAATTTTTGGGAGACACCTTCACTTTAACCTGACATCTGATGAGGACATCAGATTTTATAAAGGTCGGGTGGATGTCGTAAAGTTACGCCTACAAGCTTTACTTCCGGCGTCGGCGGCGCCAACATTGTCCCCGGCGCCAGCAGCACCCCAGCCGCTCCCGGCGCCACTGTGACCAGAATACAGCCGGCGCCAAGTCCCTATGGCTGAAAATCTTTGATCGGTTTTAGCGAAGTCCAGAGAGCTCAGATCGATGTGCATTCGCCTCACACGATCTAGGCATGATTAAAGGAAGCTCAGTAAACTCTAGAGACAGAGAAAACGTGCTTTTACCAGCCTGGGTAGAGTACTTGGTATGAGGGGAGGTGGCGAATCCCACCAAAAGTATAGGGGAGTGCGGGTTGCGACTCAGGGAGAGCTCCAACCAACTGTCAGCCTCCCTTGCTGGAATGTTGTCCTGGCGCTTGCCTTGGCACGCCAGCGCCCCGGAGACTCGGGTCGGTCACACACTCGAAATGTAACCTTCTCAGATTTATCAATAAAGTGGCATTTTCCTCAAGCTGACTGTGATCACCTTCTGGGTTTCAGTGTTCGGTAAAAGCGCCAGTTGTAAGGCCGCTTAAGACTTTTTAATTTGGCACATAGCCGAGGGTCGTATCCCGGGACGCCGGCGGTATGCCGTCGGGACCGTTCGGTCCGTGGCGCCAGCGGTATGCTGTCGGGACCATTTGGTCCAGGAAGTGGTTGTCTCCATATCTGTCGCGGCTTGTGGTTCTGAGTGTTCCTTGCATGAACGTGAATGGGCTAAGCTCTCGGGGAACGGGCTCTAACCTGTCGGCTGAGTTGGATGGCTTGCTCGGGTGGAAGTTACCTGTTTATGGCTGTCCAGTCTGGCGTGGCGCCAGGTTGGCTTCCAGCGCTCGTGACGAATCTTTCGGTTGGTTAAGTCTGATGTAAGCCAAACCACTTGCTTGGAATGGATGTTGCTCGTTTGTAAGGAAGCTTCGAGTTGGTTAAGTTTGATGTATGTCGGGCGACTTGCTAGGAGGAGAGTCACCCACATCGGGACCCCCGATCTGGCACGGCGCCAGGTTGGATCTCAATGCTGGTTTCTGAACTTCCAGCTGCTTAAGTTTGATCGTTGTTGGCGAGCTGGCAGCTTGTATGTCAAGTGGGTTTGGACGGCAAGGGTTGAAGGCTGGGAAGCTAAGTCGTGGCTCCCGGCTCCCTTTGGGATGCCTGCGCTACATGTGGTATCAGAGCCGACTGGCCCGTCAGCTATGTGGATCTCACGGGGATGGCCATTGTTTGGGGTTCATCGGGACGATCGTTGTGCAAGGTGCTGCCCACGGTGTAAGCACGGGTGCGTCCACGTTGGGGGTGGTCGGCAAAACGGGGGCTTGATGAGTCAAGGTGCTCCCCTTGAGGCGTAAGCGCGGTCAGTTTCCGCGGCTCGGGCCTGGCGCCGTCTGCACGTAGGACAGATGAGGCACTGCGCTGCCATTAGGCACGGTCTGTGCCCTGTGGGGTGCGGGGTGACATATTCGCGATAGCCACCGTTCGTTTAGCTATAAGGGCTATCGACCAAATTTGGTGGGGGCGTTACTGAGGCGACGTGCTGCCTAACGGTGAAAGCACGGGTGCGTCCACGATTGGGGTGGTATGCGGTCGATCGTTTAGCTATAAGGGCTATCGACTAGATTTGGTGGGGGCGTCACTGAGGCAATGTGCTGTTCAACGGTGAAAGCACGGGGTCGTCCACGGGGGTGGTATGTTCAAGGATAGCTGCCGATCGTTTAGCTATAAGGGCTATCGAGCAAAAAGTGGTGGGGCGTGACCGAGGCAATGTGCTGCTTAATGGTGAAAGCACGGATAGTTGGAGGGGTGTCCTCTGTGGGCTGGTCCTGTGATCCCTCTGTATGGGCGCGGCCAGGCAAAGGTCCTTTGGCAGGACTATCTCAAAGGGGGACCTTGTCTTTGTTACCTGTTAGTGAACCTGCCTGAGTGTCTTGCTTGCATGTATTCGTGGTGAGGTTTGCATGATTGCTTGTGATACAAGGAGCTGATGGCTTGAGAAGGGACCTTTCTTTTGAAGGCTGACGCCATCAAACAAAGAGGACTACAGAACATGGGGGCGGATTCGCAGTTCAAGTACTCGCACGTGAACGGCAACGAAACGACTGCATGTTTGCAAAGGATGGATGGCTAGCCTATTTCTTGGGTTACTTTCGTTTGCGACGACGCCCACCAAACGCAAGCAGGAAGTCAAAAGTTGGAAAGAGCAATTTCAAGGGAGATCTTCTATGGAGCAGTTGGTCTTCATTTGGGATGGCTACCTTCGGAACTGAAACTCACTGAAATGACAAGGAGAGAAATCAAGGTGCAGAAGCAACAAGGCGCGGAGTGGACCATGAAGTATCCTTTGGCTTAGGGAGCCCTGATACCTGTGCGGAATCGATCAAATCTGGAGATCGGGGAGCTCAACACAAAGTGCATCAAGGACAAATCAGGAGCTCAAAGGAGTTCCAGTGTCAGAAGTCAGAAGCGACAGGGGCGAACATCTCACAGAAAGGCCTTTGTCACCAGTCAATAAGGTTCTTGGGTTTTACGAAAGCAATACAAAATCTACGCTTTTCCCAGACAAAGTGATATTTTCAAAGTTAAGTAATTTTTCAATACAAAGAGCTGCGCCTCCGACTTGTGGCGTGCCAGCTTCAATGTTAATAAAAAGTGGCCAGTAAATTGAGTACTGTGCCAAGTAGCTCAAATGTATAGTTAATTTTTGGGAGACACCTTCACTTTAACCTGACATCTGATGAGGACATCAGATTTTATAAAGGTCGGGTGGATGTCGTAAAGTTACGCCTACAAGCTTTACTTCCGGCGTCGGCGGCGCCAACATTGTCCCCGGCGCCAGCAGCACCCCAGCCGCTCCCGGCGCCACTGTGACCAGAATACAGCCGGCGCCAAGTCCCTATGGCTGAAAATCTTTGATCGGTTTTAGCGAAGTCCAGAGAGCTCAGATCGATGTGCAATCGCCTCACACGATCTAGGCATGATTAAAGGAAGCTCAGTAAACTCTAGAGACAGAGAAAACGTGCTTTTACCAGCCTGGGTAGAGTACTTGGTATGAGGGGAGGTGGCGAATCCCACCAAAAGTATAGGGGAGTGCGGGTTGCGACTCAGGGAGAGCTCCAACCAACTGTCAGCCTCCCTTGCTGGAATGTTGTCCTGGCGCTTGCCTTGGCACGCCAGCGCCCCGGAGACTCGGGTCGGTCACACACTCGAAATGTAACCTTCTCAGATTTATCAATAAAGTGGCATTTTCCTCAAGCTGACTGTGATCACCTTCTGGGTTTCAGTGTTCGGTAAAAGCGCCAGTTGTAAGGCCGCTTAAGACTTTTTAATTTGGCACATAGCCGAGGGTCGTATCCCGGGACGCCGGCGGTATGCCGTCGGGACCGTTCGGTCCGTGGCGCCAGCGGTATGCTGTCGGGACCATTTGGTCCAGGAAGTGGTTGTCTCCATATCTGTCGCGGCTTGTGGTTCTGAGTGTTCCTTGCATGAACGTGAATGGGCTAAGCTCTCGGGGAACGGGCTCTAACCTGTCGGCTGAGTTGGATGGCTTGCTCGGGTGGAAGTTACCTGTTTATGGCTGTCCAGTCTGGCGTGGCGCCAGGTTGGCTTCCAGCGCTCGTGACGAATCTTTCGGTTGGTTAAGTCTGATGTAAGCCAAACCACTTGCTTGGAATGGATGTTGCTCGTTTGTAAGGAAGCTTCGAGTTGGTTAAGTTTGATGTATGTCGGGCGACTTGCTAGGAGGAGAGTCACCCACATCGGGACCCCCGATCTGGCACGGCGCCAGGTTGGATCTCAATGCTGGTTTCTGAACTTCCAGCTGCTTAAGTTTGATCGTTGTTGGCGAGCTGGCAGCTTGTATGTCAAGTGGGTTTGGACGGCAAGGGTTGAAGGCTGGGAAGCTAAGTCGTGGCTCCCGGCTCCCTTTGGGATGCCTGCGCTACATGTGGTATCAGAGCCGACTGGCCCGTCAGCTATGTGGATCTCACGGGGATGGCCATTGTTTGGGGTTCATCGGGACGATCGTTGTGCAAGGTGCTGCCCACGGTGTAAGCACGGGTGCGTCCACGTTGGGGGTGGTCGGCAAAACGGGGGCTTGATGAGTCAAGGTGCTCCCCTTGAGGCGTAAGCGCGGTCAGTTTCCGCGGCTCGGGCCTGGCGCCGTCTGCACGTAGGACAGATGAGGCAATGCGCTGCCATTAGGCACGGTCTGTGCCCTGTGGGGTGCGGGGTGACATATTCGCGATAGCCACCGTTCGTTTAGCTATAAGGGCTATCGACCAAATTTGGTGGGGGCGTTACTGAGGCGACGTGCTGCCTAACGGTGAAAGCACGGGTGCGTCCACGATTGGGGTGGTATGCGGTCGATCGTTTAGCTATAAGGGCTATCGACTAGATTTGGTGGGGGCGTCACTGAGGCAATGTGCTGTTCAACGGTGAAAGCACGGGGTCGTCCACGGGGGTGGTATGTTCAAGGATAGCTGCCGATCGTTTAGCTATAAGGGCTATCGAGCAAAAAGTGGTGGGGCGTGACCGAGGCAATGTGCTGCTTAATGGTGAAAGCACGGATAGTTGGAGGGGTGTTCTCTGTGGGCTGGTCCTGTGATCCCTCTGTATGGGCGCGGCCAGGCAAAGGTCCTTTGGCAGGGACTATCTCAAAGGGGGACCTTGTCTTTGTTACCTGTTAGTGAACCTGCCTGAGTGTCTTGCTTCCATGTATTCGTGGTGAGATTTGCATGCTTGCTTGTGATACAAGGAGCTGATGGTTTGAGAAGGGACCTTTCTTTTGAAGGCTGATGCCATCAAACAAAGAGGACTACAGAATATGGGGGCGGATTCGCAGTTCAAGTACTCGCACGTGAACGGCAACGAAACGACTGCATGTTTGCAATGGATGGATGGCTAGCCTATTTCTTGGGCTACTTTCGTTTGCGACGACGCCCACCAAACGCAAGCAGGAAGTCAAAAGTTGGAAAGAGCAATTTCAAGGGAGATCTTCTATGGAGCAGTTGGTCTTCATTTGGGATGGCTACCTTCGGAACTGAAACTCACTGAAATGACAAGGAGAGAAATCAAGGTGCAGAAGCAACAAGGCGCGGAGTGGACCATGAAGTATCCTTTGGCTTAGGGAGCCCTGATACCTGTGCGGAATCGATCAAATCTGGAGATCGGGGAGCTCAACACAAAGTGCATCAAGGACAAATCAGGAGCTCAAAGGAGTTCCAGTGTCAGAAGTCAGAAGCGACAGGGGCGAACATCTCACAGAAAGGCCTTTGTCACCAGTCAATAAGGTTCTTGGGTTTTACGAAAGCAATACAAAATCTACGCTTTTCCCAGACAAAGTGATATTTTCAAAGTTAAGTAATTTTTCAATACAAAGAGCTGAGCCTCCGACTTGTGGCGTGCCAGCTTCAATGTTAATAAAAACTGGCCAGTAAATTGAGTACTGTGCCAAGTAGCTCAAATGTATAGTTAATTTTTGGGAGACACCTTCACTTTAACCTGACATCTGATGAGGACATCAGATTTTATAAAGGTCGGGTGGATGTCGTAAAGTTACGCCTACAAGCTTTACTTCCGGCGCCGGCGGCGCCAACATTGTCCCCGGCGCCAGCAGCACCCCAGCCGCTCCCGGCGCCACTGTGACCAGAATACAGCCGGCGCCAAGTCCCTATGGCTGAAAATCTTTGATCGGTTTTAGCGAAGTCCAGAGAGCTCAGATCGATGTGCAATCGCCTCACACGATCTAGGCATGATTAAAGGAAGCTCAGTAAACTCTAGAGACAGAGAAAACGTGCTTTTACCAGCCTGGGTAGAGTACTTGGTATGAGGGGAGGTGGCGAATCCCACCAAAAGTATAGGGGAGTGCGGGTTGCGACTCAAGGCGAGCTCCAACCAAGTGTCAGCCTCCCTTGCTGGAATGTTGTCCTGGCACTAGACTTGGCACGCCAGCGCCCCAGAGACTCGGTTCGGTCACACACTCGAAATGTAACCTTCTCAGATTTATCAATAAAGTGGCATTTTCCTCAAGCTGACTGTGATCACCTTCTGGGTTTCAGTGTTCGGTTAAAAGCGCCAGTTGTAAGGCCGCTTAAGACTTTTTAATTTGGCACATAGCCGAGGGTCGTATCCCGGGACGCCGGCGGTATGCCGTCGGGACCGTTCGGTCCGTGGCGCCAGCGGTATGCTGTCGGGACCATTTGGTCCAGGAAGTGGTTGTCTCCATATCTGTCGCGGCTTGTGGTTCTAAGTGTTCCTTGCATGAACGTGAATGGGCTAAGCTCTCGGGGAACGGGCTCTAACCTGTCGGCTGAGTTGGATGGCTTGCTCGGGTGGAAGTTACCTGTTTATGGCTGTCCAGTCTGGCGTGGCGCCAGGTTGGCTTCCAGCGCTCGTGACGAATCTTTCGGTTGGTT
>CM055105.1:11172600-11279729 GCA_029204225.1 Diphasiastrum complanatum
ATTAATATGAAAAGCTAGAGCATATAAGTTGATTCAGAAGTGGATGTATGAAGAGCTTGAATATTAGAAGAATAACAATGGATGAGTTTGTAAGATAGCCACTTCTTCTCCCAAACGCTAGAACTTTCCGGGATTTGTCAAGAAAAGTGTGGCCGTCTATATTGAATTCGACCCTCCATCCTGAATCAATGATTCTGCTAACTGAGAGTAGATTTTTGGTCACCTTGCCGACGAGTGGGGCCAGGCTCCAATTTTTCAAGGGGCCCAGCCCCCCGACTCACCGCAGCGGGTGGGGGTTCCGGGCCAACTTTTCAATGGAGATGGGCCGCAACGGGTTGGGGGGGGGGGGGGGGGGGGGGGGAAGAACCCTTTTCAAGGGATCTGAGATTCAGTGTGCCCGACCCCCCGCCTCCACCCGCCGCAGCGGGTGGGGCGGGGCCCCCTTCTCAATGAGGGCCGGGGAGGGCAGCCGGGCCAACCCTCTATGGGGTCCCGGCCCACTTTCATGGGTGGGGGGGCCGCCCCCCTTTCATGGGGCCAACTTTCGTGGGGCCCCGGGCCCCCCCTTTGATGGTTGCCCGACACCCCCACCTGCCACGATGGGTGAAGGGACTTTCTCTTTTTTTAAAAAAAAAATTAGAATTATTATACATATATGAATATATGATAGTGTATATATATATATATATATATGAATATACGATAAGATATATATGTATATATTAGAGCTATTTTAGAGAGAGAATGTCGCCATGCCCTCAAAAATGTCACGCTCTGCCCACCAAAAATGTCACGCTCTGCCCGCAACAAAATGTCACGCTTTTTACAACGCAAAAAGTTAAAAAACGATTGAAAGGTCCTATGCCTGTGAAAAATAAGACATAGAAGCCTTTTTTTTTTTGGGCGCACGCACACACAATTTCAAATTCTACCCCCCGCCCGAGCGCGTGCTCTCTCTCTTTCTCTCAATCGGTTCTCTCTCTCTCTCTCTCTCTCTCTCTCTCTCTCTCTCTCTCTCTCTCTCTCTCTCTCTCTCTCTCTCTCTCTCAATTGCGAGCAGGCGGGATGCGGGTCTCTCTCTCCATCGTCTTCTTGCTCTCTTCTTTTTTATTGCATCCGCCAACTGCAATATCCATAGCATGGGCGGGTCTCTCTCTCCATCGTCTTCTTGCTCTCTTCTTTATGATTGCATCCGGCAACTACAATATCCATATGCATATCCATGCTACAAGGTAAGGTTTGTAACTTAAGAAGCTTGAATCCTTTTGTTCATGGTTACTTTTACATGATTTCACTCTGCTCTAAATTTGTTAACTACTGTTCACATTCTTCAGCTCTCTCTCTCTCTCTCTCTCTCTCTCTCTCTCTCTCTCTCTCTCTCTCTCTCTCTCTCTCTCTCTCTCTGGATCACGACTTCTTGGTAGATCAGAACATCACCGCCATTCCAGATCAAAACCTAGAATACTCCGTCCTCAACAGCCTCTTGAATTGACTGGAGTTGCCTCCGAGATCAACAGCCACAACAACCTCAACCTCCTCGCTATAGACAACGCAGCCCTTGCTCCAGTGGCTGTGCGCCTGGGCAACGACCTCACCCTCAACCGGGTTGCAGACATTTCGCGCTATTGCAGTAGAGCCAGCTCTCCAATGGCATGACCCTCAGTCCACAGGTAGAGCAGTAGGGCAGCTCAGGTTTGTAAATCTCATATATGGATCAAGCGGCAGCGTGAACGTGGGCCTACCCGTTAAAGGAACTGGATTCAACACAAACATTTTCAAACAAGTTCAAAATGTTTCCTATAATATCTCTTTTGAATAAATATAGTTTTATGGAACACATTCGTTTGAATCACAATATTATGGAATACCTTCATATAAATCATAATGTTACGGAATTGCTTCGTCTTAACTGCAATATTATGGAATGCCTTTCTCTGAATCGCAATATAAGTATGAGATGACTTCACTGAATTACATGATTGTTCATGAACTGAAGTTGTTGTAACAGTGGCTGGATTGTCTCAATCAGTGTCCGAATTGTGCGTTTTGTTTTCATTTAGTCATTTTATGGAGTCTTTAGTCTGAGCCACGTTGGATGCTATGCTACGAATTCTAGATTGCCAAGTAAAAGAATGGATCAAAGATTTTGGCCTTACCGTTGGTCATCACAATTTTGACTCTACGGTTTGGAAGGTTGCAATTTTCTTCCTTTGAGACTTGGAATCGTTATGAGCCGCATGCAAGCCCTTTGCAGTGCGGTTGCAGTTTAGTTGAAATGCGGTTTCTGCCTGTGGTAGATTCCTTTGTATTTCTACAGGCAAGTCCCTGAACCATCCATCGTTGAACCATCGTTGAAACATCATTGAAGCACTGATACAGATGTTATAGCATCCATCGTTGAACCATCGTTGAAACATCGTTGAAGCACTGATATGGATGTTATAGCACCCATCGTTGGAACCATCGTTATAATTATAATGCTATTATTTTATAGCAGCCATCGTTGAAACATCGTTATAGCATCATTGAACCATCGTTATAACACCAAATCAAATCACCAAATCCTTGAACATCCATCATTGAACCATTGTTATAGCATCATTGAACCATCGTTATAACACCAAATTGTTGAACCTCGTTATAACACCAAATCAAATCTCTGAACCATCGTTGAAGCACCGTTGAAGCACTGATACAGATGTTATAGCATCCATCGTTGAAACATCGTTGAAGCACTGATACGGATGTTATAGCATCCATCGTTGAACCATCGTTATAATAGTAATGTTATTATGCTATAGCATCCATCGTTGAAACATCCATCATTAGAAACATCCATCGCTGAACCATCGTTGAACTATCCATCGTTGAACCATCGTTATAGCATCGTTGAACCATCGTTATAACACCAAATTGTTATATCAGAAACCATCATTGATATAACACCAAATCATTGAAACATCCATTGTTGAAACATCCATCGTTGAAGCACTGATATAGATGTTATAACATCCATTGTTGAACCATCGTTAGCAACATATCTTGCCCTAGCATTATTATCATAGCAACGTATCTTGCGTTAGTATTATTATTATAACACCAAATTGTTGACAAATGTTTCTCACCTTTTCAAAATGAGCCGAAGAAATTAGAGAGAGAGAGAGAGAGAGAGGAGAGAGAGAGAGAGAGAGAGAGAGAGAGAGAGAGAGAGAGAGAGAGAGAGAGAGAGAGAGAGAGAGAGAGAGAGAGAGAGAGAGAGAGAGAGAGAGAGAGAGAGAGAGAGAGAGAGAGAGAGAGAGACCGTATGTAGTCGTCGTGGTCTGCATCACTTGCTATATGATATAGTCACTCCAGATTCCTGCTTACGTGCATAAATTCAAGCACCAATGCCTTTGCACCGATGCTCTCCCTCTCTCTCTCTCTCACTCACGGTTCTCACAGTTCCTCTCTCTCACTCATGGTTCTCACGGTTCCTCTCTCTCTCTCTCTCTCTCTCTCTCTCTCTCTCTCTCTCTCTCTCTCTCTCTCTCTCTCTCTCTCTCTCTCTCTCTCTCTCTCTCTCTCTCTCTCTCTCTCTCTCTCTCTCTCTCTCTCTCTCTCTCTCTCTCTCTCTCTCTCTCTCGGATGCTCTCCCTCTCTCTCACTCACGGTTCTCACAGTTCCTCTCTCTCACTCACAATTCTCATGATTCCTCTCTATCTCTCTCTCTCACTCACGGTCCTCACGGTTCTCTCTCTCTCTCTCTCTCTCTCTCTCTCTCTCTCTCTCTCTCTCTCTCTCTCTCTCTCTCTCTCTCTCTCTCTCTCTCTCTCTCTCTCTCTCTCTCTCTCTCTCTCTCTCTCACACACTCACGGTTCTTCTCTGGGAAGACCATGTTTGAGGACTGCGCAAGTAGTACACAACTGGAGTACGGGGAAACTCACCTTTGAAAACAGAGAGCAAGCTGTAAAGGTCGATCCAACCACCTGGGCGGTGAAACCTATTGCATCCAAGGCTGATGACGGATCATCCACAATAGATCACACGATAGATCGCCCAAGGCGAGCCAAGGGTGGTCACTACGATTCAGAGACGGATGTTGTGAGATGGACGGATGCATTAGCAACGATTGACTGCCGAGCATGTCAATGAGTAGGAGTAAGACTAAAGTCCAACACTCTCTCCCTTAAGCTAACTGCTGTGAATCTGAACTCAAATTGAGATTTAATAATTCTACCAGAGTAGAATGTTTATCCCTTGGAAATGCTTTTGTTAAAATGTTAGCCAACATACTGTCTATGTGACAGTAACTTGGTGCAACGGCTTCGTTCTGAACTTTCTCTTTGAGAAAATGAAGTTGAACCTCTGTATGCTTGGTTCAATAACAGAGCTATACAACTCTGGTTGTCGCACTGGAGTATAGTTGGACCGATCTGTGGGAATCTCAGATCCTGTAGTAGTCTTCTAAGCCATAAAATCTCCTTTACTGCTGATGTAGCTGCAACAAATTTTGATTCCGTAGAGGATAATAAAATGCATTTATGCTTTCTGCTATTCCATGGAATGGGTCCTCCTGCAAGAAAACAAATGTAGCTAGAGGTGTATTTTCTGGTATCTACGTCTCCTGCCCAGTCTAATCAGAATAGGTAATCAATGAGAGTGCAGCTTCTGTATTTCTGTTGTAACTCAAGGCATAGTGCTTTGAGGCTTGAATGTACTTCAGAACTCTTTGCAGGGCTTTCCACTCAGAGCCGTACAAAAATTGCTTAGGGATTTTGAACAACGACGGACCACAATGTATGGATGTAGATACTATTGTTCATGCATGGAAATCAAGGGCAAAAAAAACAATTAAAGCACACGGCTATACTGTGGAAAAATCAACATCTATTCTAGAAATATCAGTGGCACACATCAAAGAATACCTCCTACATTCATTTTTTGTGCATTGACCATACAATTCAATTATCTCAAGCATTTAATGTGCACATAAGAGTATAACAAAATGTATCCATCTTTAAGAGATGAGAAGCTGGATCTTGAAAGTGTTAGCCATAGTGTACTTTAACACTAGAGTAAATCATACACAAAAGTGTGCATTTCAAGCACTTATTCAAAAAATCATATCTCATGAACTATGATGAATCACATCAAATCCTTTCCCATGTGTGTTCTTCATATATACATTTACTAATTAAAAATTTTGAGACCTTCATTTTGAGCAACTTATGTGTAAGATATGATGTGTCAAACATGTGGGGGGTACTGATGAAACTTCAATATTTTCATATATGGGACTACATTGTTGTGAATTTTACATTCAATTTTTATCCTGTCTATTCTAAAAAATCCTATATGATTATAGAAACATGCTATCAAAAAAAAATTGAATTTGGAGATCTATAGAAATAGATACGTGCATTCAAAGTTACCCTTTTAAGTGTTGATAAAAATCACCACAATTGGAAATATCATATATGAGTGTAGAATACCATGATTTTTACAATATTTTTTTTGCTTTGTCTACTTTAAAAAGTATTATATGACCATAGATACATGTCTTTCAATTTTTTTCAATTTGGAGTTATGTAGAAATTGATATGTGCATCTAAAGTTACCCATGTCAAGTGCTGAAAAGTATTGAAATGTGCTAGAAAGATTCAGCTCTTTTGGAGGCGCTTTTTACAACTCTTCTTTGGCTGTCTACTTTCAAAAATCCTTTATGACCATAGAAACATGTCTACAAAAAAAAAATTCAAATCTGGAGTCCTATAGAGATATATACGTCCACCTAAAGTTACCCATGTGAAGTGCTGAAAAGTGCTGAAAATTGAAGTTTTTTGGGGGCAAATTGCCATCAATTGAATGAAATTTTTTTTGAAGTCTTCCAATACCACATTGAAGAGTCAAGTCTAGTTCCACATACAATTGAAAGATTGAAATTTCAATCATTTGATGGCATGTTATGTCTTGTCAAGTGACCAAGAGTTTTATGCACATTTTTGTGCGCACGCACACAAAAATGTGCTGAAAACAACTCTAGTATTAACACCATGGTGAAGATTAGAGCATGAAACAATAATTCAATATAAGAAACCTTACGGGCCTTGCCTATGAATCCTTACTAGCTCCTTCCATAATACATTCACTGATCATATAGAAAACGAAAAGCACAAGAAGTTAAATAAAACTTAAAACTAAGCATGTCTAATTATTACAGTAATAGCTTAAGTGGCTAGTGATGTGGCACCCTTTTGACTCCTCTTGCTAGCTCTTGATTTTGTTAATCATAAAGGAGAAGGTCACATCTTTAACATCTTAATCTAACCTTAAACCTAACCTATTATTTTCCTAAAATTAAGGCCCATGAATCATGATTTCACGTCTTCCACCTCTTACTCAAATTCCATGAATTACTCATTGAATTGCTAATTTGTAGCAATCAAACCTACAAGTAGATAGCCTCAAGTTTTGGGCCGATAAGTACTTCAAAATCAATGAACACATGATGGCTAATATGGACAACTTGTGGCCAAGTGATCTCAACCAAGAGATATGACCAAAATCTTTCATAACAATATCATGACCACAAGATTTTTAGATCTAAAGATTTGAAAAAAATCACTCTGAATATGGAACATATACGTATTAAAAAAGTGATAAAAAATCATGAATGTATCACAACAACAAAATTTGACTTTCTATAATAATAAAAAATGAACTTAACAATGATGTTCACCATCAATTTTCTAAATTCACACACATATCCACAATATTCACCTAAAAAATATGCAAAATAAATTAAATCCATAACGTCTTTTGTGCTAGCAATGTGAATTATTGAATGAATAGGATTATTCTCGTTCCACTCTTTCAAAGACACATACCTCATCAAGCTTACCACTTGTTACCAATGGCATTGAAATTTCAAAACCAAGCTCCCTTTTGCACAAAGCTTCCATGGTCTTGAGATTTGGGTGCTCCAATCAAAAGAACTTCTGTGGTAGCCATGCTTTTGCTACTCATGTTAGGTGGGGTCATTTTGGAGCAACACCTTTCTCCAATATCGTTTGGAGCACCAAACGGGCTTCATGAGATTGTTGGGCTTCTTTAAGAACAAAGGTCTACTTCTAATCCAAAGGCACATAGTAATCAAAGCCCAACTATGAGTAAAAGCATTAGACTGTGAAAATTTTCTATATAACATCATTGATATATAATTTTCTATATATTGTCATTAATTTTCTATATGATGTCATTAATTTTCTTTTTGTCTTGTGTGGATTGGGTGGACAATTTGTCAGCGTGATCGTTGCCAAAATGTAAAGCAACTAAATCTCAAAGATGAGAAATGATCACATTACTCGTATTTTTTATGGCCCCACCATTGGGGGTTAGCATTATAATAAACACTACAAGCTCAAATGACTACAACCAGCTCTAAAGTTCTAATAGTGATACATTTATGACCCTACTCTCTAGTCCCGTCTCTAGACTATGAAAATTGGATAATGATTATAACCACACAAGCAGAGTACCCTTCCAGGGTGATCACCATGCTAGTCCATGAACAAATGAGGAATGGCGATTCAACAGCCTTTGACAGAGCAGAAAATCAAGCACTATTCATCAAGAAAGGCTTCAAAGGAAAAAAAGAAGAAACCAACAAAGAAAGAAAATAAAAATCAGAACAAACAATAGCCGAATTCAAATGAAGTATCATCTTAAAAAACAAACAAAAGGCGTTCTGCAAGTATTGTAAAAAAAAAAAACGATGAGATTCAAGATTGTAGGATCTTGAAATCAACAATAACAAGAAAAAGCAAGCTGATCAACAACAGGTTAAAACTGTAGAAGCCATTCAAGAAGCAGACAATGAGGAGGATCATTCAATCTTCATGAAAAAGCATGAAGACATTCAAGATCACCAATCTTGGAATCTTGATTCAGGTGGAACTTAACCATGAAGAATGATTCCATCACTGCCGATTCTATGGTACAAATAAGTTCGTAGTCTTCTACATGTACCAAATATGCAAAAGAATGTACTTGCAATTAGAAAAATAGCATATTTAGAATACAAAGTAGAATTTCATTCATATTCTTGTACTAACCTAGATAGAAATCAAGAGATACTTGCACTTGGAAAAAGGCAAAGATATGTTTACAAACTTAGTTATTATTTTGATTCTTCTTCTCAAGGATTACATGCTACAACTTTTGAGCCCAATAAGGATCTACTTTGGCATTATAGATTGGGCCACCTCAACTATTAAACATTATGCACAATTCTGATTAGAAATTAATTTAGGATCTAGATTGTTCTAGCAATAAGAGTCATCATGTTTGTGAAAGTTTTCTTTTAGAAAAACATGCTAGAACACCATTTAAATCAGAACATGCTCATATTTCAAAAGATTCGTTAGACATTGTACAAATTGATTTATGTGGAGCCATGGATAATCCTTCTTTAGGAGGAGCCAAATACTTTTTGATGTTTATAGATGATTTCTCTAGAAGAGCTATAGTATATTTTCTTAAGTAAAAAGCAGAAGTGTTCAAGTTCTTTAAGGTATTCAAAGAGCAGGTTGAGATTCAAACTAGCATAAAATTGAAGGCCATAAGCATAGATGGTAAAGTGAATAATCTTAGTTGGATTCCTAAACCACTGTCAAAGTCGAGGAATTTCTAGACAATTCATGAATTCATACTCTCCATAGTCCAATAGACTAGCGAAAAGGAGGAATAGGACCTTAGTAAAAAGTGCTAAAAGTATGTTGGTGCATGCATCGTTGTCAAATATTTTTGGAGAGAAGCTATAGCAACAACCAACTATATTCAGATTTGATATACTTGCAAAATTCTTTGTGACCTTCATAAAAAAGTCAAAAGTATTTGGTCGCATTGCCTATGCTCAAGTTCCTAAAGAGCTAAGGAAGAAATTTGATGCTACACCAAGCATCAAAACCATATTTGTTGATTATTCCTCATAACTTAAAGGCTATAAGCTATATAACCCTGAAATTGAAGGAACATTTGTGAGTAGGGATGTCATTTTTCTTGAAGACCAATTTATGAACATAAAGGATGAAGAAAATATATTACTTGTGACTAATGTTACTCTTGCTGGGAGTATATTCAAAATTGATTATTCTAACCCAAAAGCTTCAAGAGTGCATTCACTTGATTAGTAAGTTAAATGACAAGGAACCTATTCAATAATCACAACTCTACATGGTTGGTTGGATCCACAATTGCGTACTTGATCCATGATGGATCCATTTTGAAGCTAATCTTGATGAGCATTGGTATGGGAGCAAAACTTGATGTTATCACTCTCTTATGCATGATCTTCTGATGTGAATGCTTAGGAACTTGTTAGTAATCATTGTCTCTGTTAGCAGGCCGTACACTCATTGGTTTTCACACGTGTGAAGCCTTGTGATCATTAAACTTGATTGTTCCTACTTGGAAGTGTAGTAATTCACAATGAAAGCTAGTTTTAAGTGCTAGTATTGATCTAGATCAATCATCCAAGTTGCCAATCACTCTTATTGATCTAAAATAGATCTAATTAAGATCCATTTTTTGATTTTTTTATCAAGAATGAATGAGCATTGGACTCTTTATTATTGAATTTATTCATCTACTCTCCTAAATCTCATGTTAATCTAGTTCCATTCATATTGCTGCAATTTTACATGGATTGTTGCACAGTCTACAAAAATACTCTAGTCTTGAAGGCATGTATCTAGAAACTCAATGGCCTCAATGCAATCAAAGCGTGAAACAATTTGAGTGACAATCGGCGCATTAGAACATGCAGATTGTTGTATACTAAAATTACGCATAAATTTTGCACAATTTAATGCACTTGAGAAAGGGATAGCAAAATGCTATCTCAATACTTTAGCATAGGATAATAACTTGAAACTTCAATCCAAAAATATTAAACAAGTCCAAAAATTACCCTTCAAGGTCATTCATGACATGAACATTCATTAGTGACTTCAATAAATGTTAGGCCATTTGTTCGTGTCACACATTAATTTTGAAACCTTGATTGGAAGACCTCCTTGGACTATTGGACTTAAACAATAATCAATTTTCATATTAGGCCACATCAATCCATTAGTCAAGGAAAATAACCCAAAACTATAAACCCCAAATATTAAACAAGTTACTACACTTCACTAATGTCGTGACATGAATACCCATTCGTCACTTCAGTCCTTGTTAGGCCATTTGTTCATGTTGCACATTCTCTTAACTTTGAAACCCTGAGTGGAAGACTCCTTTGACTGTTGGACTAAGTGTCCAATAATCAATTCCCTTACTAGGTTGTTTGTTCATGTCATTAACTTTGAAACCTTGATTGGAAGACCTCCTTTTACTATTGGATTTGGCCAATAATCAATTCCATTTTTAGACCTGATGCTCTCCCAACTACACCAAGTCATCACAATAGTTCAAGTGATTACTTGTAATAATGTCATAGCAAAAGTGCACAAAGTGACTTTTTATTTGTCCTAGTAAATGTTTTTGACACAAACTCTAACAATACATATGTTTGCCTAGAAAGAAAGCTAAATATGTGGAAAGGAGTAAGTGAACTCTTATAGATACCTGTAGGTTGTGACAAGATAATGTAGAAAGACCAAGGCCTCAATCTTTACTAATTCTCGTCCTGGGCACATCGTAGGACCAGTTCCATATGGCGAGAATGCAGTCGGTTTTGCAGGTGCCTAATTGGACACAAACCCAAAAAGTTAATACAAATGTGATTCTGTCATCACCATCAAAATAAGTGGACTAAAAATATGAAATCATGCCACCTACATCTCATGTAGTATGTGCATCAATTCTAAAGGTATGGAGCTCACTTGAAACCTAGATGGATCAAATTTAAGGGGGTCCTTGTGGTACTCTGGACTAAGATGAAAACTCCCAATGCCCAATTGAACAAGCCATCCTTTTGGAATTAGAACACCTGAGTGAGAGTGCAATGATGGACATCATCAAAGGAACTATACTTAACTTAAATAAATAACATTCATCATTACAACAATAACCTACCTAATAAGTCTTACCAAACAAAATTTAATAGTCCTTCAAAACAAATAATGTACTATATGCATCCATGTTTTCAATATTTGAGTTGTAGAAGTTGTTCTTGATATTTGACTTCATAGATTGTTTTGTGAAGTAAGATGAGACATGCTCATATGCCTTTCAGAGTTTTATATCAAGCCTCTAACATAACATAGACAGAGAGCGTTGTGACATTATTCTGAGGTAAAGAAAACAGGAACGGTCCTGAAAGATCCATCATCAACATCAACTTTCTTTTTCTTAATGCAAGCACTCTAGTAAAGAGGAGTTATGACCTTCGTAGTTTATATCTTCTGTTGCTTCGCGCGTTATGAAGGAAACGACATTTGCTAGCCTCAAGGTTTCTTGAATCACCTGCAACCAAGTAGATAAGGTTCTGTAAATATCGGCATGCACTGCTTGTCTTAACACAACAACAAACAGCTAGTGAAATTTTCATGGTGATAGTATTCATAGCACACAGACTTAACTTGTTATTCTTTAGAGCTAACACTCTTTTGCAAATAACAATTGCCTTCAAATTAGAAGAGCTAAGCCGCGTAATGACAATACTGCTAAAAATTACAAATCAGTGAAGGAAGAATGCTTCTTACTGTTGAAGTAAATGGCATATTTACGATATCCATCCAAGATAATGGATCCTCAGGTGAAATCTTTCGCCTTCTGATAGTATCTTGCTCAGCCTGAAGCATGTATAACATGAAAATGAAACTATGAAAATAAGCTTTGCCAATTTGCAGACAATCTACTGAACATACTCCAGAGCTTCGACTGAGCAATAGTAAAATTCGAGAGATGCAACTTAGAGAACAAATGAGATGTTAAGGCAGAAACCTTGACTTGTTGGAGAATTTGCTGATTGTCTCCCAAGAACTTTACTAGCCACAAAAACAACACCGCAGAGGAGTGAGATCCAGCAAACATCATTCCGTATAGCTGGAATTGCAATTGATCGTCTGAAATCTTCTCGCCATTATCATTCTCTACTTCCATCATTATATCAAGTTGGCATTTTTCCTTTGATTTCTGTAATCTCCTTCTCTTCACTATACGTAAGAAAGCTTCCAAAATTTGCTGCTTTTTCTGATCACAGATAACAAAGGTCTATATTAAGAATGCTGAATTCATCGCACTATGCTACACAGAGTTAGAAAAACTGTGAGCTAAATTCACACTCAAAAGGGTGCTAAATACCTGGAGAGCCATGTGGTAGCTTGTTCCTAGAACGTTAAATTGCATGGAAGTTCCTATCCCTTTGACGATATAGCTATAGTCGTCCATCATTTGCATTGTCTCAGGAGATGGTGTCATGCCAGTGGCGAAGTCAAAAACTACGTGGAAGGCTAACTACAATGAAACCAATTCAGTCAGACTTCACGGCAAAGCTGCATCAAATCTTCTGAATACTGAAATTCATGCCCGCAAGAAGTGATCCTAACAACGCTTAGAGGTTTCAAGTATTCTCATAAAAAATGCAGCTCCGTGAATGTTAACTATTGCACCAGGATATTCGCCTTATAGATTATTACAAGCTGCAGCTTACATTACTAAAGATATCATACCTTCTGGGTTTCTTGGAATGTGACCACAAATGGTTGTTTGTCCCATGAACTTAGAACCCATCTTGTGATCCTATCGGCTGCTGCAATCTTGTCCCGTAGCAGTTCAGAACGCATTGAGTCACGAGTAGTTTTCATCATTCTCGCTTTCATCTCTTGTGACACGGAGGGGGGATAACTAATTAGACTAGATATAGAAGGAGGGTAGAATACTGCAAATGACTTTTGCTCCGTAGCTAACACAAATCTGGTAGCTTCTGGAGTGGACGTCGCAATAGTAGGACGGCCCATCACGTGAGTACGAAAAGTGCGACCATAGCTGTCAAATTATAGATATTCATGCTTCAAATAGGAGTGGGTTAATGCTGCTGAACAAAACTTATACAATGAGGTAGCTATAATATCAATCATGTAGTTTAAAAGGGAGCGAACAGAGACCTGGCGATGCGCTGGGAGTAGAATTTGGATGGACCCTGCCTGTACAAAGTGAAGCTTTCGCCGATCCATGGCAGAGACCAGCTTCCCTTTGGCAGCTGCGCACCATGCAACCTATTGATCTGCACATTATGACTGTTCTTTCTGGAGCGAGCAGCTATGGCTATGGAGGTGATGAAGAGCAGCACAAGAGCAGTGATAAGAGCAATCTGCAACATCTTCAATCTTGTACTGCTACTCACACACGAAGAGGTCGTAGTTTGTGTGGGGAAGAGAGAAGGAAAAAATATAATGCTTGAGGTGGGGTGGGTGGTTGGGTTTGTTTGTTTGTTGAGGAGCCGCCCTATAAAGACAATAGCGATTCTTATTTTTACATGTTCCAAAAGCACATTTAGGAGCCTACCTCGTGCTCGACATGTGAAGATGTATGAGTATGGGCTGGCCCTTGACTAGCAAATGCAAGATTATGATTCTCTTTTTAACACTTGAGATTGTCCTGACTTATGACCCATGTGCCCCACCACATGAATAATCACATGATTGTGATTTGAAACAATGAGAACACATCAAAAGATGCCCCATCCCATCAAAAATTTCAAAAATCACTTCCAATCTTGCTCGTAGAAGACAACCCTAATTGGATAAGTAGCCAGCTCACTCCACTTGCTCCCAATTTCGGCCACCAAAACCTCATGTGTTGGGAGGGCCTCTCATTTGTCACATGAGGCATTAAGGCCCAAAAGGGTCATTTTTCACATCAATGTGTTATTTCCTTCTATTCATTATTCAAAGTTGTTTAATGCACAATAACATGTCATGGCATTGATGACATGGGCTTCTGATGGATTTTGTGAAATTTTATCATTCGTCAAAGTACGACATATCAAAATTTAACATTCATGAGCATCTACCCCAAATGTACCCTCCAACAAATGGCAACAATGGGAATTCAAAATAGACGTCAAAATTCTACTAATGATTTATTCGTCAAATCCAACATCGTGAGGTGTCACAATTTTTGCATTGAGGCCATTGAGTTCTAGGTGCCAATTCATGTTTGGATTGCCCACCAACTATTAGAATGAGTGTAAGCACACAAAGAGAGGAGAAATAAGGGAGGGACAAGCAATGAAGAAGCATGGAAGCCAATCTTCTTATGCGCAAATCCATCGCTTGGTACATTGTAGACATGACTTAAAAATTATAAGGTTGTTCCACTTCCAAGCTTGGATAATGGCAAATGGATTATTCTTGACAACATTATTTTATAATCATTTTGATGCAAGCTGTCTACCGATGTGAAGAATTCTATGAAAATAAGTACTAGGTCCAAAAATGTTTGGTTATGTTGTTTTATTTCTTTGAACATTGCCAAGAAAAGTGCTTAGCGGTGTGCACCTATTCTGTGCGAAAGTGCACTACACAATGCATTAGATTTATAGGACCTAGATACACTGCTATCAATCACAGACAGTAAAACAATCAATCACACAATAGCTTCTCCTAGGTTCGTGATCTCATAATTTGCAGATTTATGACTCTTTGTTTCACTAATCAACATTAGATAGTTTCCAATCATTAGAGAGTCATCCACAAATATTGTCAAAATCACAAACTTCTTTTGTATTCTTTTGATGTAGACATTACAATCAAGTTGTGTAGGAGTAAAGCCTAGAGACTTCAGAAGATTTTTGAGCTTCTTGTACCAAGCTTGCGAGGCCTGCTTAAGACCGTAGATACATCGATGTAGCTGACAGGCGTAATCTCGATTGTTCGGGTTTTCGTATCCTTCAGGCTGCTTCCTGAATATTTTTTCATCTAAGTCTCCATGGAGAAAGATTGTCTTCACATCAATCTGGTGTACTTCCCAATCATATTTCGTTGCATAAGCGAGGTATTACATACTTATGTAACTAGTAGTACTTTAACCCCTATTTGCCCATTTAGTATCTAGGGGGCTAATTGGCGAATCACCCTTGGATAAGGGGTACCCTTAGGATTAAGGACATGTGCCTTTCAGATTAAGGTACTAGTGTCCTTGGATAAGGGCAAGTAGGTGACTATGCCTTGGTCGGAGGTATGGAACCTAATGAGGTGTTAGGAGGACCCTACCTTGGTTATTGGTCATTTTCCTAAACCTTGGGCCTCAACCTTGAGCCACAATTACATAATTGGCCTTGGGCCAAAGTTTACCATCACTTGAGGGTCATGGGAACCTAGTAGGAGGGCGCACCTACAAGGGCCTCTTAATGCCCCTACAGAACCCAAGAAGTTAGAACAAAGAACCATGAGTTATGGTCTTTTGACATTCCATGAGTTATGGAAGGCTCTTGGCTCTTCGTTTGCCTTCCCTTTTTTTATTGGCTTGTGTGGACATTCCATAGTGCTTTGGAGTGAGTCATAGGCCATCTATAAGAGAGGGGTAGGGTGCCCTAAGGAGGAGAGTTTTCTTGTGCTGTTGTTGGATTTTATTCTCTAGTGGATTGCTAGTGAATAGAGTGCATAGTATTGGCTTGCTTGCTCTTGTGAGGATCACCATCTTTGGTATGGGACTTAGATGGGGGTAGGATCTTGGGCATGCTTGTGTTTGTGATGGTAGTGATTGTGGTTTAGCAAGGGGGTGCTAGATAGGTCTTGCTTGAAGCTTGGATCTAGCAATTGTCATGCCCATGTCTGGTCTTGGGTAGCGTGCCTATGCTAGGGATCAGTAGACCAACAACTCGTAAGTTAATTGTGACTATAAGGGAATTAGGGCCCTTATGTGTACATGGTCATAACTATGGTTGTAGGCCTAAACTATGATGGTGGATTGGTATGGATCTATCAGTGAGTCATTGGGGAACTGGATGACGTGGCCTAGATAGGCTACAGAGGTGTCCAGTGAGGTGTCACAGTGCACTACTAGTGGTGCATGGGCCTTGGAGGGTATAGGTATACCTATTGGGCTCTCAGTAGTGTATCCTTGATTGTGAGACTAGCCATATGCTGCTAGTGTAAAGCCTCATTCGTCTTTGTGATTGATCTATAGCTTGGAGGCTAGATCCATTCGATCTAGATTTGGTTGGGTTGGTTTGTCCACCATCCGTTTCCCTTATGTTGCTTGTGATTGACATGCTTAGAATAGAAATCTTGTTCGTGGACTTTATACTGGTATCAGAGCCAATTCTAAGCACGTTTTGCCATTGATTTGTGCTCTAGTGGGAATCTTGAATTGTGTGGGAGGGTTTTTCCATTGTGTGATACATAATCTCAACACTTTTTCAAGAAATCGGTGGAGTATGCAACGAAGTGGTGAATATTTGGATAACTCTTCTCGAGAATCACTTTTTTAAGATGCAATTGGTTGTGTGGTATGTGCACTACCAGGTATACAATCAATTCGATAGAAAAAATGATTGCTCTATTAGAAAAATTATACCCGCAATGAGTTCAACCGAACGTAAAATTTCTCAATTTTTTGGTTTTCATTTGCAATATATGGAACAAAATTCTACTACAGGGGGGGCAAATGAAAATTCGCCTACCATGGTTACAAATTTTGGACCACAGTGTGTTGGAATTTCATCTAGGCAATAAATAGAAAAAACCAAATGCAAAAATATTTAAGCGATAATTAGCCATTAATGAATACCACTTGGGCTAACAACTGGAAATTTTTTTTGGTGATTAGAATCATGAAGTTGGCAATGACTGGATAGATCATTGGTCGAGCTACTTTAGCTTGCTCAATGTCCTAGAATGAAAAAGCAAATTTCGTTGGTTTTTGTTGGGTAAGGCCTCCTCGTGGTGGAGGATACAACCCATAAAACTTGTGATTGGGCTGAATTCCTGGAGGAATTCTGTAAGGCTTTTTTCACAATTGACGAAATGGGTATTCGCTTTATTTAATTGCAAAGGGCAACCGAGAATTGTACACCTATGTCCATGAATTCTTGGATTTTTTTTTACTGTTGGAGGGTTTGCAGATCTCAAGGCAACCTTAACCCTAGTTAATAAGTGAAAGGGATTTGGCACCCTGCGTGTGTAAGTCCAACCCGATGATCACACAGTTATTCAATTGATTAGTTAAAAGTTAATAAAAGGACTTTAGGCCTTTTTGCGGGACTTTTAATGTCGCAGGGCCTAAATGTCAAGTTAGTGAGTTTCCCTCCAATTTTGATGGTTCCCACACTTTTTTAAATTTGAATAAAAAGAGAGGCAAGACTGGACCAATAGGATTCAGAGGCCAGGGTCCTCCTCTCTACTATAAGAAGGAACCAACTCGAGTTGTTCCTGATGTTCATTTCCTCATTTCAATAAAGCAGATTGGTTCTCTTCAGAAATGGATTGATGAATGTCCTTGTTTTCTATCACTTTTCCTCCATCTCTCATGCTTATTTGGATTTTGCTAATTGTTGGATCTGAGTGTTATTGGGACTGTATGTTATTATACTTTTTATGAGAGAGAAGGAGAGAGAGAAAGAGTAAGCTATCTCTGCTGTGGATGTGTAGTGTTAAGGGACGTGTAGTGTTAAAGAGTAGGGTTAATGGATTTAGAGATAGATGTGAATCCTCCATTCATGTCGAAATATAAACTAAACTATCGCTCTCATGGGAACGAACCTACGCGTGACAACTAACTCCATCTCTTTGATGCTAGATTGACTAGATCTTGGATTTAGGTTGGGCAAGAAAAGAAACCCACTACAATTTTGTCGCCGTTGTCGGGGAGCTACACCAATTTTTCAGTTGCAGCATGATTGTTGGATAGTTAGCTTGTATTAGGCATCTTGTCGTGGCATGATAGTGTTAGATCTGCATTTTAAGGTTAGTTCGGGATTGATTTTGCTTGATTTGAGTGGATTGGCTTGTTTGAAATCTAATCTGATTGATAAACAGGGAAAGCTATTCAGATCACCAATCTTAAGATCCATTTGAATATGAGATATCAGAGAAAATAACAAAAATCGATCAAATCTGCCAGATTTGGTCAAAAAAGAGACAAAAAATGTCATCAGAGCTGATAACGTTTTACCCTCTATCAAAAAATCTTTGCCGAGTTGAAAACACCTTTGGTTTTGTTTACAGAACTTCAGTTTGAAGGGCGAAGATTAATTCCCAGTAGATTTCCAGAAACATTAGAAAAACCGTCAAAAAACACCAAAAAAGTGCCAAAACCCTAAAAATACAGAAAAAGAACTTTTGCCTGATTCACTGTGCTTAGGTGTGATTTAGATCTATCTACTGCCAGGTTGACAAAGAATAATACAAAAAATAGAAAGGTTTTCAGAGGATCAGTTGTCATATTGCCATATTTTTGCCAAAAAGTCACTTTTTTGCAAAAATACCAGTATCACTCTTGAACCTTCGTCGAGTTTCCAAAACATATTTATAGTAAAATACTATTTCTGAGCTCATCAAAGATTCTTCTTGATCAGATCACAGAAATTCTTGAATTTTACCACCTGAGAGGTTGGTGAAGGTTATTTCCCTAGAAATTGCCAAAAAAGTGTTCAGAGAGTTTTTTTTTCTTCCTAAAATAGCACCGTTGAACCTTTGCCGAGACAACCTTCGCCCAATGAACCTTCGCCAGTCCTATTTTTAGTTTCTGATTTTCCAGATCAAGTCTCTATCAAAATTTGGATCAAATATGATATATTCTGATTTGGAATATGAGAGATTTATCATTTTGAGAAGTATCGATTGATCGAATTTCAAAAAGTTTTTCATCATATAGAATCAGATTCTTGAAAAGTGAAAAAGATCTAGTAGATCTATTCTAAGAAAGTTTTTTGAAAAATCTAGATCCAATCTCATTATCTATTTGATCTACATTTGTGAAGATGGCTGCCCCTGGAGCTGCTCTTGGAGGTGCTCCACATGAAGTCAATCCAATTATTGTTAGAAGAGCACCCCGATTGGATCTATCCAAATATAATGGATTAACAGATCCAGTTAGATTTCCTCACATCTATGCTGAATCCTGTGAAGTCTATGGTGAGATTTATCCTCAAGATAAACTTAAGCTGTTTCCTATGGCCTTAACAGGCGCAGCACAAGATTGGTACTATAATCAAGATGAAATTGAGCGTATAGATTGGGTGGTTGTTAAGCGAAACCTGATCACACGGTTCAAACCACAAAAGTTTATGGAAGACCCTTTTCTAATTCTAAGTAAAATTAAAATGGGAAAGCGGGAAATGGTTCGAGGTTACATTGAACGGGTGAAACGTCTTAGATCTGAATGCGAACCTGAGCTGATTAACAAAAATGGCATGATTATGTGGTTTTTGTCAGGTCTACCTAAACAGATCAAACGTGAGTTGAAACGCCATAATGAGTATGCACTCTTGCAAAATGCTATGGACAAAGACTTTTCCTACCAGGGAAAATGTTTGGTGTTATATTTGTACATGAAATCACACAGTGAATGAGTGTCCTCAATTGAAAAAACGAATGGAAATCAGTGTTTGCCCTCTGTGTAATTCACCTGATCATGAGACTGCTTTTTGCAACTTCAACCCTCGGATAATTCAACAACGGTATGCCCAGATGGGATATCGAGAACCACAGTATGGAGGTAATCCAGCAGTAAGACCGTGAAAATCTGCTCTTGGATACCCGGAACGTTTAGCTTTACCTGGCCCACCAAAGCACTCCGCTCCTCCAGCCAATTTGATGGAACCGGAACCTTACGGAAATGATCAGCAATGGAACTATGGAAATGATCAAGCAAGTGGATCTTCAGGTGGATCTTCAGAACAATATGCCATTTATGCTGCTGCTCAACAACAAGCCTCCAGAAATTGGACCAGAGAACCACTTGGGTGCTTTGCATGTGGAGAAAATCACAAAGTTGCAGAATGCCCATTCTATCGTGACTGTGGTTACGAGCATTGCTATAAAGACTATCCAGCAAGACCGAAGCCACCACCAGCTACAGCACTTGTAAATTTGATAACAATCAAGCAAAGACCAGTAGCTCAGAATAAACCAAGCGCACCCTTGATGGTGGTCACCAGAGCATAGAAGCAGAAAGAACCAGTAATGGATCTAGTACCTGTTGATTCTATACCATTGAATGATATACCAATAGCATCGGGAGTCTATCCAAATCTTAATATAGAAAAACAAAGATATCAAGAAGATATGAGACAGTGGATCAAACATCTGCAAGAAGAAGAGGAGCTTGAAGCTGCTAAAGCAACAGCTGAAGTTCAGTCTTCGCCATTGCAGCCGCCAAAAAATTTACATACGGATATGAATGATCAGTTACATCATCTTGAAGAACCCTTCAAGATGACTGAACCAGAAGCACCGCATATAGAACTACTCATGAACATTTTGTCTAGCAAGATCAATATTCCATTGGGAGAGTTCCTGACGTTGGTGCCAAAAGCAAAAGAAGTCTTAGCGCAAAAGTTAGCATAAAAAGAACCAGAAGTCCATCAAGAGCCGCTTGTTTGTGCTAGATTTGAAGAATCTAACGAAGTACTCCATGTTGGAGCTGCTTGGGAAAGTGAACAAAAGAATATCAGTTTGTCGATAAAGCATAGACAATTTCCTAAAGAAGCAGCTGTGATAGATGGAGATTCAGGAGTTAACCTGATTTCTACAAAGCTATTTGCAAAATGGGGCCTTACAAAGATTAAGCCTGCTACTTTTGCTATTAAGCTAGCTGATCAAATGACATTTTGTCCACGAGGAATGGTGGAAGATATACCTGTCAGAATTGCGGGAGTACATTTCGTCATTACTTTCGTAGTGATGGACTTACCAGAAGCGCAAAATGTCTACCAAATTCTATTAGGACGTCCATGGTTACGAGTTGCGCAAGTAATTCATAACTGGGGTACCAGAAAAATCACTTTTGAAAATCGTGAACGTGTAGTTAAAATTGATCCTACAACTTCGACTATCAAACCAGTGGTTCAAAAAGAGGATGACAATTTGTCAACAAAAGATCATACTTGTGATCGACCAGAGAAAAATTTGGAAATTCATTACAATTCTCAAACGGATACTGTCAATTGGAATGAAGCTCTTGCAAAAATCGACTGTACAGTAGGATATATGTGTCAACAAGATAATCAATCAGATTTGAGCGAGCTTTCCTTATTAGATCAAACTTTGGATACACCAATCACGTTTTCACTGAATGTGTTGAATGTAGCCTGGATATCAACGGAACCTATACCAAATCCGATTGAGGATGAACTCATTCCTGTGAGTCATGCCTTGACTTATGATGGCAATGCAACACTTACGGATGAGCAGATTCTAAATCATATGGATCCGACCAGATTTGGTGTGCGTAATGTTCCTTATGAACTCAAAGTAAAATTGCCCAAAGTAGTTATATTAAAGGAAGACAAGATCATTGGATTGATGACGAAGAAACAAGCTAAGCAACATTATAATATGGTCCTGAAATGGGAAAATCCCCCTCAAAAGATTGATTCAGAAAAAGTGCCACCCTTATTGGATAAAGGCAAAGGAAAAGTCGAGGATGATTCTTCAAGTCAGATTTCTAGTAAAACATCATCTTCTAGGAAGTCTTCACCTGTGAAGAAAGATTTATCATCTCGAAAGTCATCACCTCCACGATCAATTCCTGCTAAGAAGGCTAAGCGACGATCCAAGACAAGTCCTTTCGAAAAAGAACAAATAAATGTTGTCCAACATGATATGCCTGAATATTTTAAACGTTATACACTGGATGATGTGGTTATCATGTTACCTAAAGCACATCATGAACCTGAAGAACATATGCCGGAATCTAAAGAGATTTACGATGGCCCAGCTAGGATGCAGCCAATGAATCTTGCCGAACCAGGAGAACCAAAAAATATTGTACAAGTTGGATTACAACTTACTCCTGAATAGTATCAAGCACGCCGCTTGTTACTTATTAAGTATCAAGATTGCTTTGCATGGACTTATCAAGATTTGAAGGGTATTCCGACATCAGTGATTGAACATACCATACCTTTAGTACCTGATGTAGTTCCAAAGGTTACAAAGTTCTATCGCTGTAATCCTAATGTGGCGGACCTGATAAAGAAAGAACTTCAGAGACTGCTTGACGCTGATTTTATTTATGAGATCGAACATACTAAATGGATTTCACTGATTTTCATTGTTCCTAAAAAAAATGGAAAATTGGGGATCTGTGTGAATTTCAAAACGTTGAACAAAGTGACGCGAAAAGAACACTTTCCGTTACCTTTTACTGAAAGCATTTTGGATCGCCTTTCTGGAGCGGAAGCTTATAGTTTCCTGGATGGATTTAGTGGTTACAACCAGGTTAAGATTGCACCTGCCGATCACCATAAAACTACTTTTGCAACACAATGGGGCACCTATGCTTAAAAAGTAATGCCGTTTGGACTCTGTAATGCACCAAGTCATTCCAAAGAGTAATGCAATTTGCTTTTAAAGATTATCTTCAAAATTTCTTGAAATTTACTTGGATGACTTGGGGGTTCATAGTACAGATACTATCCACCTGGATCGATTGGAGAAAGTATTTGAAAGATGCCGTAAATATTAGATTTTTCTAAATCTGGAAAAATTTCAGATATGGGTTTCCCACGGAGTTGTGCTTGGACATGTGATATCAAGACATGGTATTGCCACGGATTATTCTAAGATCAAAGTTATTGTGGATTTGTCACTGCCAGCAACAATTCGTGGAGTTTACGTGTTTATGGGTCATGCAAACTACTATCGAATCTTTATTATCTTCTTTGCGGATTTAGCACGACCTATATACAAACTGACTATTGTTCCTATTTGGACAGAAGAAGCGTTAGAAGCCTTTGAAAAATTCAAAAAAGCCTTAACTTCAGCACCCATACTGCGTTCTCCAGATTGGACGATAGAATTTCATGTTCATACAGATGCCTCAAAATACGCCATTGGATCAGTTTTGACGCAACCAGGTGACTATAAGAAAGATTATCCTACACGATTTGCAAGCAGACAGCTTACAGATCTAGAAAAGAATTATTCAACAACAAAACGTGAGGCATTAGCCATGATTTTTTCTATTCGGAAATTTTGTCACTACCTCATGGAAACGCACTTTGCATTTTATACGGATCATCAACCGTTACTTTACTTGGTAAACAAGACATGCAATACTGGACGTATTGCAAGATGGTTATTGTTATTGACTGAATTTGACTTTCAAATTGTGGTTCGAAAGGGCAAGCAACATTATCTAGCCGATCACGTTTCGCGAATTGAATCCGCACCAGTTAATACTGAAGTGGATGATGAACTGCCAGATGATGCATTGATCTATATTGAAGCGATACCTGAGTGGGCAACAGATATTGTTGAGTACCTGATGCTAGGACAACCGAATGACTCCCTGACAAAAGTATAGAAGAGACAATTGATTCATAAGACTCAACCTTATCAATTAATTGCAGGACAATTATATCGTCGTGGATTATATAATATTTACAAAGGTGTGTTTTACTGCATGAAGTACCAGATTCAATCATGTTATCACATGATGGCATGGGTGGAGGACACTTCTCTACAGATATTATTGTTCGCAAACTTTTACAATGAGGCTGTTGGTGGCCTATGCTTCACAAGGACAGAGAAAATTTTATTCACACATGTGATGTTTGCCAGCGAGCACGACGACCTATGAACTCTTGCATCTAGTTTTATCACAAGCACCGTTTGAAAAATGGGGACTAGATTATGTTAACCTTCATCGACCTGCTAGATGATCTTATAATGTTAAAATTAGGTTGTCCATAGGTTCAAATTGTGAAAAAATGCATTTATGACAGTACCTGGGCGAAGGACCTCCTGTGCGAAGGTTCATCCTTTGCCGGACCTGGAAAACATTCGCCTGATAGGTTCAGATCCCCAGAAACCTTCGGCGAGATCTTTATAGCCTATTTTCATGGTACTATACATGCCTGCAAATTTTTGTTCAGAACTGATCAGCCAAACTAGTATTCAGTGTAATGGACCCACCAAATTCACCTATAAGTTGACTGAATTCGATTCATTTCTCACTTGTGCTAGCGAAGGTCTTGCGAATTTTTCTTGCAACCAAAGCCTTCCAAAATTTTTGCATTGCTTTCTGATACACTTTTACGTGTTTTATATTTTCTTTCTGATCATCATGTCTTCTATTGATACTTCCGAGTATCCACGCTATACTATCCATCGTGATGTCCCATCTGCAACGGACATCATGATTCTTCCTAGAACAAGCATGGTCACTCAATGGATGACCCTTGCGGAGCTGCTGCTCACTGCAATGGGTATTCATAAGAGAGTCTTTTCGGGTCGCATCAATATGGATTTCATCACTCTTGCCTTCAGTACGTGGACAGAAGAGAAATCCAAATTTTATGTCACTTTCCAAGGAGCCACAAATAAGGTGCGCGTCACTGAGGCCGCCCTTGCAGCTATATGTATAGCATCTGGCACGCAAGCCTCACCCAATCATAAGCACGCCAAACAGACCATCAAGCCATATATTGACCTCACCAACGATCTGCACTGGAACAATGACGGCTACCTTCTGGAAGCCATCACTGAGCCTTCAATCCACGCTGCTGCCCAGCTATTGAACAACTTCCTGATGGTTGGCAACCTCAAGAAAGACCGCATCACATCATAGATCCTCCATAGGATAGTGGAGTTCCACACCAACCTCTTGAACCATATAATTGGTTCAAGATTGTTTCTGGTGAGCTCAAATGAGCTATTAAGGCCAATACTAAGTAGCAGTTCGCTGCCGTCTCTTTATTGTCTCTTTTAGCCGTTTCTCACTTAGAAAACAGAATCAATGGCTTCCACCTGGATTCTGTGCTTTCATTCTATGAAGAAGCACCGGCCGAGTTATCTCACTAGGCCTCGAGTTCTCATAGTCGTAATCATCCATGCAGCAATATCGTTATTCCTAACTCACCTTCTGCGTCATGACGTCACACTAGGCATACCTTGTCAGCTGCGCTTCCACCCCCTGCTGTTGTTCGCACTGAACTCCCCATTCCCCCAGCCTCTGATGCTTCCCTTGCCTCTGCTTCCAACCAAGGACAGTTTGTGACCATTGGGCCTACCATTCCCATCGCAGCTGCCCAGGCCGTCTCACCCTCACATACCGAAGCCACCTCACCAAACACACAGTTCTTTATGGATATGTTCGCTGATTCTGACCCCCTTGGGGCCATCAAAATTTTTGGAATGCCCCAGTGCCCTGCTCCCTTTGAACTTCAATCCCCTGGAAGAGGATTCAGACATATCCATGAATCTACTGTTGGTGTTGAAGATGTCAGCCAGCAACCTCATACGGAAGATAGTCCAGCTGCACTTCGGGTCGACAAAGCTGTAAAATCACCAAAACAGTTTGATGCCACAATGCCTGAAGGGTTTGAAGAGGAAGATCATTTTGAAGAAGAAGACATAGTGGCACCTATTCCATGCCAACCAAGGACAACTCCATCAGGTCCTCTTGTTGCTACCGCCTCCACAACCGTCGATTCTGGGGATGCTCTAGGTTTGGTTTCAAGCGTTGCGTGAGTGAATTAGTCGATGCTAGATAAGAAGAAAGAAATGGAACAGAGAATCTTTGATATGGGGTCCGAAAACACTCTGATCAGCCAGAAACTTGTCCAGCTGGATTGAGAGTTGAAGATTGCCAAACAACATGAAGACAAGGCTAAAGCCGAAAAGAAGTTGGCCCAGCAACAAGTTGATTGCTTGGAAAAATACATCAGCTCCCTGCAAAACGCCCTAACAACTGCACAAGATCAGATGGATAAGGCCGTGCAGGATGCAAAGCAACAGGTGTAGCTGCTGAAGGGGCAATTACAGATGGCTGAACACGATCGCACGTGGCTTCAAGGTGAATTGGATGTGACCACCCTTGAGCGTGATGCATATCTTCAAACAAAAATACCAGATCATCCGGTCACACCGACGAAGATTGCGTATTTGTTAAAAAAAATGGAGACATACAAAGTGGCCCTTCAGGGATTTCAAGTCCGCTTTGACAGGTTCAAAGGAGCAGCTTCAACCAAGTTGACAAAGGCTAAAGAGACCATCACTGTCTATGAAAATGCAGCCCTTTGAGTGTTGGAAGCCGGACCACAAATTCACGTACCAGTCAAGCTGCAATTCTCCCCTCCGTGCCAAGAAGCCGTACCAATGGATACAGGGGATGATTCGAGCATAGACCAGGGGGGAGCTCCAGATATAGCAGACCAACCACCAACCATACCGGTAGTACAAGCGGGTCCATCTTCATCAAGGACAATACCTCTATTCAGAAGGCCCATCAGCGTCGAGGACCAGATCCAGACCTTCTTAAAGCAATATCCGCATGAGTCCTCGTGTGGTGGATGGGTTCTGAAGTTTAAGATCTCCGAGATCGAGGTCGGCAAAGAGTTGGACAAAATAGCTGCATTGGGAGAGCAGCCGGCATGGAGACTCATGGTTTTTGAGAAAACTCCGGAATCAATTAGGAGTTACGTCGCCAGCCCTCGCCAATTGCGGGTAGATCCCTATTACGTGCCAATGCCACGAAGAAATAAATGGAAAGATTTGGGATTGGCTATGGACAAGATCACCATCCATACACCCGATTGGCCAATCATCCATCAGCCTTACAGCTGGACCATCTCAGTGGATTTCCACCGCGCCTTACAAGCCTATTAACGAGAGTATGTCCACTCTCCAGATCCAACAGTGTGACAATCGACAATGTTTGCTAAAGATCTAACTCTATTGGTATCAGTGGCAACCAAATGGGACGATTGCCTCCCTCCTTTGGCATTCAATCCAAATAAGTCGATGGCCTCAGAGCAAATCAAAGATCAGTTGCCGGTTGCTTATTTATATTTTTGTGTGGCAATGATGGGAGGCTCCTGGGAATCATGCTTAACATCATGGACAACCTCCAAGTGGATTGGCGGTGCCCACCGTTGTTTCCTGCCACACAATTTGGATTTTAATACTGCACGTCTCGATTTTATGGAGAAGGTGCAACATCATCTAATCAAGATTCGACGCGAAGCCAATAAAAGTCCCCAATAACTGCATATTGCAGGTGTCGTGGGACCGCCACCAATTTTGGTGGGGAATACTATTGGAGGGTTTGTGGATCTCAAGACAACCCTAAACCTAGTTAATAAGTGAGAGGGATTTGGCACCCTGTGTGTGTAAGTCCAACCCGATGATCACACAGTTATTTGATTGATTAGTTAAAAGGTAATAAAAGGACTTTAGGCCTTTTTGCGGGACTTTTAATGTCACAGGGCCTAAATGTCAAGTTAGTGAATAAAGTTGGGTAAACCTCCAATTTTGATGGTTTCCACACTTTTTAAATTTGAATAAAAAGAGAGGCAAGACTGGACCAATAGGATTCAGAGGCCAGGGTCCTCCTCTCTATTATAAGAAGGGACCAACTCGAGTTGCTCCTGATGTTCATTTTCTCATTTCAATAAAGCAGATTGGTTCTCTTCAGAAATGGATTGATGAATGTCCTTGCTTTCTATCACTTTTCCTCCATCTCTCATGCTTATTTGGATATTGCTAATTGTTGGATTTGAGTGTTATTGGAATTGTATGTTATTATACTTTTTATGAGAGAGAAAGGGAAAGAGAGAAAGAGTAAGCTATCTCTGTTGTGGATGTGTAGTGTTAAGGGATTGTAAGTGTTAAGGGATGTGTAGTGTTAAAGAGTAGGGTTAATGGATGTAGAGATAGATGTGAATCCTCCATTCATGTTGAAATCTGAACTAAACTATCGCTCTCATGGAAACGAACCTACGCGTGACAACTAACTCCATCTCTTTGATGCTAGATTGACTAGATCTTGGATTCAGGTTAGGCAAGGAAAGAAACCCACTACATTGACCAAAGTGTCGTTTTTTTCGAAAACGAACACGGCCAACAGCCCAAAAGCCTAAGATGGAAAGACTAAATTGAAATGGAAAAAAACTTCTCTTCTTGATGTGCTTGAAGCTGGGGCATAGCAACACAGTTTAATATAAGAACAAGAAAGCCGACTCATTCTTCCCCATTTCTAAATCTGTCACTCAAGGCATGTTAGAATGAAAACTACTATCCTTTCAGTAACCGTAGAGATTATGAAAAGGGACGAAAAAATTATAAATTGAAATTTTTTTTATGAAGTTGAAATTTGTTAATAATTCCTGAGAACTTCATATACTTGTAAAGACACTTTGATCAGGAAGTGGAGGGCTTTCAGGGAGGAACAATATGGGACACAGGTGATTCCAAAATGAAGATCTAAAACTAACTGGATCAGGTGATTGTAGTAAGGCCGTAAATCTAATTGACACTATCGGTCATATAACGGGTGTTTTGTTGGAAATTTGAGATATAGGTCATGACCCCTTATGGATATCAAAAATTCACAAAACCGGAAACTCGGTAAGCTATTTTTTTATAAAAGATATATTGGTGAATTTCTTAAAAATTAATTAACCCATTTTCTTGTGATTCCTTGGAAGGTGATTTGTTATTACCCATTGACCTTGGACGATGTCACAGAAATGGTTAATAGAATCGTTTTCTAAATTGTTTGTTTTTATGTAAATCTTCAAATAACTCCTTTTCTGATTTACATGTCAATTCTCATTGTTGGTAATAAAGAAGATCTTTTGTTAAGTCATTCACAAAAATGTGTTGGGACATAATCAGCATTCGGTTATGGTAATGCAACACTTTTTTTGACTTTCAAGATTTTCTCCTATCTCTTCTTTAAAACTTCTCCTAAAGCAAATCTAGGTTGATATGCACCCCTTGGAAACTCATGACGTTTCCAGTCAAAAAGAGGGAGGAGTAGGAAGAATAGAGAGTTATCAAGGAGAAACATCTATCATAGAGCTAACTGAATCAGAAGCATTACTTCTAAGTTGGTTGTTGGAAATCAACAATATGATCTTAGTCATGGATATTATTGTTGAGATGTATTGTTTATAAGTCGCAACCTTTATAAGTCATTTTTGAACTCATTTACAGATTTGTGTGCATAGAATACACGAGAACTTTTGGCCTTATCTTTTCCCGATTGGGAATAATGGAATGCTATCCCGAAGAACTCAGGAGAGTTGGATGGTTATTGGTTGCCAAAAGTTAGAACTTCACGTAATGAGTTCCGAGAAATCTTAAGTTATTCTAGATTAGAACTTAAGAGTAAATTCTAGACGTATTCTAGATTGGACCCTAAATTTCGAATGACATTTGTGCCATGGCTAAAGTAAGGGCATTTTTGGACTACAATCTCTAGATAGGCACCGTATGTGAGTTGGAAAAGTCTGAAACTTTTCAGATGGAAATGACTTTTTGGAACAACTCATGTTTTAAGAATTGCGTTGCACTCTTATGATATGGTATGATCTCGGGAGTTATGATTGAAGAATCATAACTCAGATTCGGGAATATACCTGATCAATACTCTGGATGAATAAACAAGATAGTGAAATTTTGGTAATGACTAGCCATCTTACCAAATCAACTATGCTTATTGGGGTAAAGACCAAGTAGTTATAGAGTGTCTGTTTTGGCTTTACGGATTACCAAGTGACATTACGAACATTCATGATTCTAAGTTCACTGGTCGCTTTTGGTCGGTCGTATACGCTAAACTAGAGATGACTTAGAGATTAAAATTCTTCTGATCATTGGTAGTTGAGTATAGGACAAGAATCCAAGGAATTATGATTGACGAATCATAGTTCAGATTCTAGTTATACTTGATTATTTAAAAGAAGGATTACCTGCATTATCAGAAGATCAGATAAGATATGTATGCATATTTTGATAGCAATCTCCTTAGAGAGGAAGTTATCCTTGATGAAGATTAAGTTATAGCAAGCATTTGGCTACCGATTATAGCCCGTTCATGCTTATGTATTGTTTTGATCCTATATCACTCATTCTGGAAAACACTTGATCAACTTTAAAAAAGTAGCAGATTTTCTACATAATATGTAGGGAATACTACAAATTGCATGTAAAATGTCCAATATGCCCAGGATAGGGACCGACATTATGCAAAATCAGAAAAGATCATTGAGAGACTTTCAAGTGGGAGATTGGGTATATTTGAGAATCCCGAAGGATTCAAGTGTAATGCATACCGACAAGCATTATAGATTGTCCCCTAGATATAGAGGACCGTATCAGATCTTGAAAAACATCAGATCTTTAGCTTACCAATTACAACTCCCAGAAGGATCTCAAGTGCATCCGGTATTTCACGTAAGCCGACTCAAGAAGAGTCTACATGAAGGAGAGCATCTTGGATCTGGAGATCAATTGGACCTGTTGGATGAATCATCAGGTGTGTCTCAACTTGAACCCAAAAAGATCTTGGATAGAAGAACTAAACAATTGAGAAATCATATACTTACCGAGCATCTGGTTCGATGGAAGGGATGTACAGACGATGATGATTCCTGGGAACAGGAAGGAAGCTTTAAGGAGGAACTTTCCTAGTTTTAAGTTTTGAGGACAGAACTTGAATAAGAGAGGAAGAATGTCATGCCCATGTCTGGTCTTGGGTAGCATGCCTACGCTAGGGATCAGTAGACCAACAACCCGTAAGTTAATTGTAACTATAAGGGAATTGGGGCTCTTATGTGTACATGGTCATAATTAATGGTTGTAGGCCTAAACTCATGATGGTGGATTGGTATGGATCTATCAGTGAGTCAATGGAGAACTGGATGACATGGCCCAAATAGGCTACAGAGGTGTCCAGTGAGGTGTCACAACGCACTACTAGTGGTGCATGGGCCTTGGAGGGTATAAGTATACCTATTGGGCTCTCACTAGTGTATCCTTGATTGTGAGGTATCATAGTGCACTACTAGTGGTCTATGGGCCTTGGAGGGTATAAGTATACCTATTGGGCTCTCACTAGTGTATCCTTGATTGTGAGACTAGTAGTCGTATGCTGCTGGTATAAAGCTTCATTCCTCATTGTGATTGATCTATAGCTTGGGGGCTAGATTCGTTCGATCTAGGTTTGGTTGGATTGGTTTGTCCACCATCCGTTTCCCTTATGTTGCTTGTGATTGGCATGCTTAGAATAAAATTCTTGCTTTTGGACTTTATAGCTATGGTTGGGTGGTAAATTCTTGAGGCCATCTACATTTGGAAAGATCTTACGAGCATTGGAGGAGAGGCACATTGGAGGCTTTTGAAGGCATTGGTGGACATCTACTCAAAGGCTTGGTGGGCTGCTCTTCCTATTCGTTAAAGTGGTATCAAGGCCTCTTCCAAAGTGTTAATTGTAACTCTAAACCTCTATTTTTGGTTGCATAAAAATCTGCTATCAAGTTTTTGTGATTGTGAGGTAGAAGTAGCACCAATTTTTGTTTCTAGACATTGGTGGGCTTTTTTATAGTTGCTGTTTCTTTCTATTTTTTAAAAGCGTTTAAGCTGAGAATAGAATGGCCAGCATGTCCACATTATCAATGGGATAGGTAGGATTGATTGCAAGTTGAAAAGTAGTTGAATTTAGAGATGTTTCATGATAGTAGAGGTTGGAATTTTCTTGTTTTGAAGTAGAGAAGTAGAAGTTTGATCGTCCAAATCTGTGGGCCCTGCCAATAAGAGCCCAACTTCAACTTTCAAAATTCATTTTTGAAGTTTAGTTTGTGCCTAAAGTGAAGTTACTATATGTAGAAGTAGTTTGGAAGATTGGTCTTGTTTATACATTAAAATTAGTGAGAAATGAACCCATCTTAGTCCAAAGCTACCTTCATTTTTGGATTCTATTTTTTCACAGAACTTCATAGCCTTTCAAAGAACTTCAGTGACCTTCACAAAGCTTTAGAAAATTTCAAATATGATTTTTAGTCTATTTGAACCTTGGATAAGTGAAAATAGACCAAAAAATCTGGTTTTTGTGAAGGGAAGTGAATTTTACATCAATGGGGAAATTGTCATTTTGAAATTCTATTTTTTTACAGAACTTCAGTGACTTTCACAACACTTCAGTGACTTTGAAATCTGATTTTTAGTCTATTTGAACCTTGGATTAGTAAAAATAGGCCAAAGATTCTAGTTTTTGTGAAGACAAGTTAATTCTAATCAAAGGAAATTTTGTTTTGGTTGAGGATTGTAAATTCATCTCACTTCTTAACTTTTGAATTTAATGAAGTAAAAGAAAGAATTTGCTAACAACTCCTACCAAAACAAAGGATAGTCCTCCATTCCACATTGCTTCAAACATAGTTGAAACCATATTAAAATTTGACAAAAGTAAATGAAAATTTATCATCAAATTTGGTAATGGTTCACTATGGAAGATGATTATGGAAAACTAAAAGAGGGAATCAACATGAAAATAAAAACTTGGATGAGTTTTGAGTCATTTTCATGAGATTGAAGAGTTTTTGGATGATATCCTAGTCTTTAGTAAGACTTTGGCAGAATATAATGAGCATCTTAAGATTGTCTTGGACATCTTAAGAAAGGAAATTTTTTTTGCCAAAGAGTCTAGATGTGATTTTTTTTTTCTAAAGAATTATCTTACTTGGGGCATAAGATTTCCGAAAGTGGTATAGAAATAGAGTCCAATCGTATCCAAAGGGTTTTTGAATGGCCAATTCTTACTACAGTTTGGGAAATCAAGTCATTCTTGGGTTTCGTGAAATTTTTCTGGTGGCATATACCCTAGTTCTAGGATGGCATTTCCCCTCACTCAAGCTTTGAGACACTTTTAAAAACTTAGCTTGAGGGCTAGGAGTCCACTAGTGGCATGGACGGAGTATATGAACAATAGTTTTGAGTTGCTTAAGAAAAGTGTGACAAGTGCACCACTCCTGATCATTGGCAATCCTAGGAAACCCTTTGTGGTTAGGACCGATGCCAGTGATTATGCGATTGGAGCTGTCTTAATGTAGGATGGACATCCTGTTGTTTTAAAAAGCAAGAAACTCAATCCAGCTCAATCTAGGTATTGTAGCTATAAAGAGGAGTTTTTGCTATTATTCATGCCTTGAAAATTTGGCGACATTATTTGTATGGAGCCAAATTTGAAGTTTTGACAGATCATCAAACACTCCATTATTTCTGTGATGCTACAGATTTAAAAGGGAGACAAGCTAGATGGGTTGAGCTAATGCAGGTATTCGACTTCTCAATACAGTATTGTAAAGGAAGTCAAAACACTCTAGTGGATGATTTGAGTCGTTTACCGGTTATTAATTAGTTAAGCTTTACTGATATACAACCGAGGTTATTTCAATCTCTCCAAGGACTTTTAAGTCCGATCCTTTTTTTGGAAAGTATTGGCAACAAGTACTTTCTGGGGTCGATTCGAATAAGCAAGATTCCTCGAAACATGGAAAGATTGAAATGGATTTTGTTATACGGAATGGGATCTTGTTTTGTAAGGGCAAAGTATATGTACCGAAGAATGACACAGTTAGGGCCCAAATCCTACATGAGCGTCATGATAGTCCATGCACAGGACATCCGGGTATACAAAGAATACTTTACTTAGTTAGGAGGCACTTTTGGTGGCCTAAGATGAAAAGACAAGTAGAGACTTATATACTTAGATGTACTAAGTGTCAGTTAAATAAAGTTGAAAGGCTAAAAGCTAGTGGCCTATTGCATCCATTGGATATTCCTACTGAAAAGTGGAAAAGTATATCTATGGATTTTGTGGTCGGACTTCCACATACAGGAAGGGACCATGATTTTGTTTGGGTCATTGTTGATAGACTTACAAAGTTTGCTCAATTTATCCCAACTAAAACTAAAATTAAAGCTTCAGAACTAGCTCAACTTTTTGTTGAGAAGTGTTTTAGACTGTATTGGCTGCCTTGCGATATTGTCAGTGATCACGACCCAAAATTCACTGGGAATTTTTGGCATGCAATGTTTGAAAAGTTGGAAACAACTTTGAGTATGAGTTCTACAGATTATCCAGAATCAGACGGTCAAACATAAATGACCAATCAGACGATGGAGGACATGTGGCAAGCATATGTGGGCCATCGACAGTCTGATTGGGAGAGTTACCTTCCACTGGTGAAATTTGCATATGATAGTGCAAAACGCTTAGCGACCAGATTTAGCCCTTCCGTGCTTATGTATGCTTATCAACCTCAATCACCGATTAGTGTTGGCATAAAGAACCTTAGGGTGCAAGCCATAGCTGATTTCCTTGCGGATATGCAAGAAATATTACAACTGGCTAAAAACAGTATAAGAAGTGCCCAGGACAGGGCGAGACACTATGCTGATCTGTCTCAAAAGCACAAGGAATTCAAGGTCAATGACATGGTGTTTTTGAGAGTCCCTAGTCACTCTAGGGGCTTGAAAACTGGTAAGTGTGCAAAGTTGGCACCTAGGTATTGCGATCCTTTTAAAGATATCCAAGTGATTAACAAGGTCGCATACAAACTAGATCTTCTAGCTAACGTTGGAATTCATCCTGTTTTTCATGTTAGTAAGTTAAAACTCTCTTTGTGGGTTGGGAAACCCTTGGTCCCTGTGGAAGATCTAGTAGAGCTTCTTCGTGATGAGTCCGCAAGTGGACCACCTGAACCCGAGGCAATTGTTAATAGCTAAACAAAAACTCTAAGGAATAGAGTGCTTCAAGAATTTTTAATCAGGCGGAGGGCCAAGTCAGAAGAAGAAGATACCTGGGAAAAGGAGGTTGATCTCCAAAAGAATTCTCCAAATTCTTCCCTAAGGAAAAATTTAAGTTAAGGGGGAAGGAATGTTACATACCTATGTAACTAGTAGTACTTTAACCCCTATTTGCCCATTTAGTGTCTGGGGGGCTAGTTGGTGAATCACCCTTGGATAAGTGGTTCCCTTAGGATTAAGGACATATGCCTTTAAATTAAAGTACTAGTGTCCTTGGATAAGGGCAGGTAGGTGACTATGCCTTGGTCGGAGGTATGGAACCTAATGAGGTGTTAGGAGGACCCTACCTTGGGTATTGGTCATTTTCCTAAACCTTGGGCCTCAACCTTGAGCCACAATTACATAATTGGCCTTGGGCCAAAGTTTGCCATCACTTGAGGGTCCTGGGGACCTAGTAGGAGGGCGCACCTACAAGGGCCTCTTAATGCCCCTACAAAACCCAAGAAGTTGAAACCAAGAACCATGAGTTATGGAAGGTGTCTTTTGACATTCCATGAGTTATGGAAGGCTCTTGGCTCTTTGTTTGCCTTCTATTTTCTTATTGGCTTTTGTGGACATTCCATAGTGCTTTGGAGTGAGTCATAGGCCATCTATAAGAGAGCGGTAGGGTGCCCAAAGGAGGAGAGATTTCTTGTGTTGTTGTTGGATTTTATTCTCTAGTGGATTGCTAGTGAATAGAGTGCATAGTATTGGCTTGCTTGCTCTTGTGAGGATCACCATCTTTGGTATGGGACTTAGATGGGGGTAGGATCCTAGGCATGCTTGTGTTTGTGATGGTAGTGATTGTGGTTTAGCAAGGGGGTGCTAGATAGGTCTTGCTTGAAGCTTGGATCTAGCTATGGTTGGGTGGTAAATTCTTGAGGCCATCTTGTTTGTCTACTTTTGGAAGGATCTTACGAGCATTGGAGGAGAGGCACATTGGAGGCTTTTGGAGACATTGGTGGACATCTACTCAAAGGCTTGGTGGGCTGCTCTTCCTATTCGTTAAAGTGGTATCAAGGCCTCTTCCAAAGTGTTAATTGTAACTCTAAACCTCTATTTTTGGTTGCATAAAAATCTGCTATCAAGTTTTTGTGATTGTGAGGTAGAAGTAGCACCAATTTTTGTTTCTAGACATTGGTGGGCTTTTTATAGTTGCTGTTTCTTTCTATTTTTGAAAAGCGTTTTAAGCTGAGAATAGAATGGCCAGCATGTCCACATTATCAATGGGATAGGTAGGATCAATTGCAAGTTGAAAAGTAGTTGAATTTACAAATGTTTTATGATAGTAGAGATTGGAATTTTCTTGTTTTGAAGTAGAGAAGTAGAAGTTTGATCTTTAATTGGCTGTCCAAATTTGTGGGCCCTGCCAATAAGAGCCCAACTTCAACTTTCAAAATTCATTTTGAAAGTTTAATTTGTGCCTAAAGTGAAGTTACTAAATGTAGAAGTAGTTTGGAAGATTGGTCTTGTTTATACATTAAAATTAGTGAGAAATGAATCCATTAGTCCAAAGCTACCCTTCATTTGTGGTTTCTGTTTTTTCACAGAACTTCATAGCCTTTCAAAGAACTTCAGTGACCTTCACAAAGCTTTAGAAAATTTCAAATATGATTTTTAGTCTATTTGAACCTTGGATAAGTGAAAATAGACCAAAAAATCTGGTTTTTGTGAAGGGAAGTGAATTTTACATTAATGGGGAAATTGTCATTTTGAAATTCTATTTTTTTACAGAACTTCAGTGACTTTGAAATCTGATTTTTAGTCTATTTGAACCTTGGATTAGTAAAAATAGGCCAAAGATTCTAGTTTTTGTGAAGACAAGTTAATTCTAATCAAAGGAAAATTTGTTTTGGTTGAGGATTGTAAATTCATCTCACTTCTTAACTTTTGAATTTAATGAAGTAAAAGAAAGAATTTGCTAACAACTCCTACCAAAACAAAGGATAGTCCTTCATTCCACATTGCTTCAAACATAGTTGAAACCATATTAAAATTTGACAAAAGTAAATGAAAATTTATCATCAAATTTGGTAATGGTTCACTATGGAAGATGATTATGGAAAACTAAAAGAGGGAATCAACATGAAAATAAAAACTTGGATGAGTTTTGAGTCATTTTCATGAGATTGAATCTAAAAGTCTGAGAGGGTTACTCGTGCAAAGGTTGGCTGTGCGAGAGGTTTTTCACTGATTTTCAGTCAAAAAACTTGATTTTTCAAAAAATACTGCAGGCATCACAGGAGCTGCATCTGGTGTTGATCTAGCTCTGAAAATCTCTACGAAGATTAACTCTCGTAGGAAGTAAAAAATTCACAGTCTGCGAGGGTTCAGAATCACCATTCTGCTTTGATCTTCACCAATAATCTATACTAACTCTCGCAGACTCCATCACTAATGTAAAATGACATTATGAAGCCAATGGAATGGTCTGCGAGATTTACTTATGGATGAATATTCTAGATCTTCTGATTTTATTGATTTTTCAGCACCCAAATTCAATGTTTTGCTCACTGGGATGAAACTAACTCCTGCAAGCTCTTATGTGTCCTTGTCTCACTAAGATGGAACTTAAGAATTCTCTGCGAGAATTTTTTGCCACTGGAATTGAAAATTTTGGTGTCTACAAGGGTTCTGATGAATTTTCCTATCTTTTCCTCACTGGAAACCTTCGCACTGGCACTTATACTGGGAACTAATTCTTGCAAACTTCTTTTTGTCTTGGTCTCACCGAGATGGAACTTCAGTGCGCTCTACAAGAGTTATTATGAAAATTTGAATTTTTTTGGTATTTTATGATGGTTTTTTGATTTTTTTTTGGTTTTTTCTTTAATTCTTGCAATCTGCTTGAAACTAACTCTTGCAGACTTCTATGCAGGTTTGGGACAGTACCCTAGAGCTGCTATCAGTCATGCGAGGGTTAACTCTCACTGGTTTTGGAGAAAACAAAATTTGATGAAAAATTTGGCTCTTTTTTCCTCCAAAATACAGATTGGTGTGTTTTTGTGGGTTTTTTTCAAGTTTTGGTTTGGATGTCAAGCCCTTAGAGGCTGTTCAAGGCCTCCTCTACCCTCTAACACCTCCTCCACTAGCTGGGAACAGTCCAAACATAGCAAAATACAGAAAACTAACTATCACTACCCCAAAAATACACCTAAAACACTTAAAAACAAGAAATGACTAAAAAGGCAGCTATATAGTCAGAGAGAACCTATCCCCGGCAACGACGCCACTGTAGAGACGTAGATATGGTCGGTGAGTAGTCCTTCCGCCTATCAAAAAGGGTTAGAGTGCTAGGATAGGTACCTAACTATGCAAAGATGCTACTTTTAGTTATTTACTTTCTCCCTTAACTCTACTCACCACTAACACTACCCACCATTAACTATACTCCTCTACACTACCATTTAAGAAAAGGAGAAGAGAGGAAGAGAGAAGAAGAGGCAAGAGAGAGAGGGAGAAAGGGAGAGAGGTGAGATGGAGGTTAGCTCAAATGCTCAATATCATTGGCTATGGAGAAACCTTAACTAACACAAATAAAAAGCATGGAAAAATGGAAATAACAAGCAATCACAACAATAGCATAAGCAAGAGTGATTAGCAAATGAGGATGCTTGAGCTCTCAAAATAGTAGAGTCTCCTCTTCTCAATTAGGCATAGAAATATGGTAAAAGAGGTGTCTTTTTATCAATGAGGAAGGCCCTTACCCCCAAATTCTATTGACTACTTCTAAAAATATGTACACTAACCTTGTCCATTCATTTTGGACCCAACTTAATCCAAGGGTCTTAAAAAAACTTGACTTTGGGCCTCAAGTTTTATTTTAATTACAAAAGTGCCCAAGTCTATTATTTCTATTTATGCTCAACTTGCGTGCCCATTGGGCCATGGGCTTATACGCGTAGGATGCCATGCCCTCGCAACATATTTTATTAACTGCTATTATTTATTTATAGTATGTTGGGAATATCTCCAACAGGATCCAGGGCCTGAAGTAGTGCTTATCCCTCGGCACTCGACCGGTTCAGTATAAGGGTTTTTTGGACCGCCTCTGGTGTTTTAGCCTAGCACTAATAATTCTCGTGCTCTCAGACTTGGCTCTCAACTTCATCTCTATTGAAAATCCTTTTTGGGTGATGAAACACTGCATTGACACGTCAGGTGCATGGCATCAGCTAATAGCAGTGTCGAAGGTGGGCGGCGCTGGAATTACCACTAGGGCCAACTGAGGTTTTTGCTCCATAAATTTCTGGCACGCCTTGAGGGTCTGCTTTGCCTGGGCAGGCTTCTGGTTTGCACTTGTCCAAACTCCGCCTGGTAGCTGTTTAATATTTGGCTACATACCTGCACCTAATGCCAGAAGAGATTCATTTCCGCTTGAGATAGTGGCCTGGTATTTGGTGCGGGTTGAGCTAACCAGACAAGCTTTTCACCTTGTAGTGCCTGCACCTCCGTTCCCAGACGTGTATTTTATGCTTCGTATATCAATGTCTTTGCATTTTATATTCTCTTCCTGCCTTACTCTTACCTGCACAAGAGAAACTGTTTAGTTATATATTTTATGAAACTGATTCACTTAGAAATAGAAAAAAAGGAATATTTTTATATGGCATAATGTACCTTTACACCATTCAATCGAAATTGATAGTATTGAGGTAGATCAAATTGCAACATGTCTAGTTTAGATCAAATGTGATTGAGACATCAATCTTCCTCGGCTTCAACCATTGCAAGAATGTTGTCATTTCTTTTCACTGTTATTGAAGTTGCTATTGAGATTTTATACCAAAATCTTGATCAAGTGGCTTCCAAACATTTTTGCATTTAATCCATCTTCTATAATACAGCAGCAAAGTGAGCATTTGCTTTTCGATGTGATATCTAAATGTCATGGATGAGTAACATACTCTGCACTCAACTTGTTGATTTTGTTTTGTATCCCAACCATCATCCAACAACTCGGCGATTATATCAGCACTCAAGTCCTTACAAATAAACATTGTTTTTGTTCTCCGAACATTGCATTTGGAAAAAAAATAAACAAAAATTGTAAAATGTAGATACCAACTTAATCTATTATTCTTTGATCCAATGCTATATTTTAATATACTCTGAATATCAATATATAGCCTAGATCAAAAACTTTCTGAAATTGCTGCATCAGGAGAAATCCATTCCTCACTCAAAAAATCTGGTAGAGGATATGGCTCTAATCTACCAACTAAACCATTTCTATTAGGAAAATATGTGTGATCATAATAAAAAACTCCTGACTCTAAAAGTGATTTTGGAGAACGACCTTTATATTGTAAAATACCGATATCCGAATGTATGACATCGATTATTCTTGCAATCAATTGAATTGATTGCCATTCAAAGAAATTTGATGGATACAAATATGCAAAACCAACAAAAACATCTCAAGAAAAATGCAATTTAAAGACAATGATAAATATAAAGAAATTGAATCTGAAAACTTACAATTGCATTTCCTTCTATCATTTGGATTCAGATCATGAATGTTGAGCTCATTGTGAAGATAAGCATGTTGAACTAAAACTTCCGTGATAGATTGACCACTAGGTGATACTTTAAAATCCATTATCCTGCCTTTCCAAGAGCTTCTATATATGTTATCCAATCTTTTTCATTTTCGGAATGAGCCTTTTGCAGAGGGATGCATCAAGATCCATTGATATTTTCAATATATTCTTGGTATCCATTGATCTTCTGCATTTTTTTCATTGCAAATATTGATTGTATCAATGGTTCCTCTTGGTCTTCGATTATGTGTAGCCATTATTCGAAAATACGAGTACGCAAGCTGAGATCGGAAAGAATGTAGAGATTGCGAGGTAAACTTAAGAATGACAAGAAAAAAAGAAGATCACCATATGAAGTCTTATTCAAGAAGAAACCTAAGGGTGATCACCTTAGAGTTTTTGGATGTGCTTGCTTTGTTCATGTACCCTTGGAAACAAGGAAAAAAGATGATCCAAATTCAATCAAAGGGATCATGGTTGGATACTCATCCAACAAGAATGCATACAGAATTTATGTTCCCTCTACCTCAATTACAATTGAGAGTAGAGATGTTATTTTTCATGAGATTCAAAAATACATCTTTGAAGAGGCCGAGATCAAAGATTCTCAAAGAGATTTTCATATTATCTCTCTTGAAGATTATCATGAAGGGATGGGACCGAGAATTGAGGAGGAGTCACCTAGAGTCTTCTCACTAAGAAGAATACTAAGAGAAAGATCTGAGCCTAAGAGGCTCTCATATGGAGAAAAAGGCAAACAAGTGCAACTCAACTCAACTAATTATGCATATTTTGTTTCACATGAAGAGCTGAAGGATGTACAATAAGCACTCAACTCAAGAGAATGGTTTCTAGCCATGAAGGAGGAGTATGATGCATTGATTACCAATAAGACATGGGAGCTTGTGGATCTTCTATCCAAAAAGCACACAATTGGTTGCAAATGGGTTTTTCGAGTCAAATATAATCAAGATGGCACAATTAACAAATATAAGACAAGACTTTGTGCAAAGGGCTTTGCCCAAGTTTATGGACTTGATTATGAGGAGACTTTTGCTGTTGTTGTAAAGACGGTATCAATAAGAATCATCATATCTATTGCTTGTTTTTTCAAATGGCAAGTATTTCAACTAGATGTCTCAAATGCTTTCTTAAATGGATATCTAGAAGAAGAGATTTTTTATGGAACAACCTCCTGGGTTCATCCAAGACAAGACCAAAGTTTGCTTGCTCTTCAAAAGCCTCTATGGACTAAAGCAAGCACCAAGATTGTGGTATTCTCGACTTAACACTTTCCTTATCTCACTAGGATTCAATCTAAGTAACTTTGATCCTTCATTGCAACATAGATAATTTTTACGAGGAGTGTTGAAAATGAAAAATCATCTACCTTGACTTTAGGCTTTGGTAAAACCTTTTTCTATTTGTATGTAATGTTTCATATTGCAAATGCCAAATTTGGCCTAGAGAAAACTTGAGCTACATGGTTTCATATGTCTAGTTGGTCAATTACAATATGCATATAGAATGTAGACATAGAAATGCCAATTATGGGCCTAGAGAAACTCGTGGCATATCACATGCAAAGTTTGTAAGTGATCCAAAGTGACATGCAAGGCATGCACAAAGTGAATTGGACACGTGCATAGTGATTTCGACAATTCTAGTTTAGAAATTGCCACTTGGTAAAAGTAGGTAGATATGCATTTTGTAAAGTAACAAATGTCACTAGTTTTTTAGTTCTCACTTTCAGATGTGGAAGAAAGTAGAAGAGAGGTGGTTGTACCTCAAGCTATTCCAATCTCCATATATTTATGTGAGCTCTCTCATAATTTTTGATGAAGAACCAAGCTTTGAAGCTATTCCATGTCAATTTGGATCTGTCACCTTGTATGCTTGAATTTCTCTCTCTCTCTCTCTAACTCATGAAGGAGGCTATGCTAATGCATTAAATTTTTGTACTTCTTCTCTTTTGATGTTGAAAGCAATCATTCTTTGATTCCTAGCATGCTAGATTGTGCTTTGCTCATAAATTCTTGTACTAGTTCTTGATATCCAATCTAGAATCAGATTATGTGCTAAACACAAAGCTTAACAAGATCATTCACACTTTAGGATTGTTCCCCACATGTGTGAACTTGCTAGATTTTCATCACATATGTTGTGCTATACCAACAGAGTTATTATAGAATTTGTAGTAATTAATGTCTGACCCCAAGAGGATAGCGCTTGAAAGTTAAATATTTGGTACAACTATGACTTATTTCGAATGCAGTGGTATCGAGAGTTATTTTGGTTGTCAACAAACATTTAAAAAGTAACCAATATTACTTGTATGGGAGGTGTGTAGTGATAATAATTCCAAAACAACAGTCTTGCCTCTATCGAATCCAATGAAAAGCGTTCTACAGGTGAGATGTTATCAGAGTAGTACGGAAGTACTACACTCTGGCTGATTAAGTTGTCAGTAGAGATTTGAGAGATGTTTGATGTATTTGAGTACGAACAGACAATTAGTTAATCTTATTCGCAAACTGTTTGGTTCTACACAAAAGTCCTCAACAACTTAAGTCCAAATCATGGTTGAAAGAACATGAATAGTTTTAGAGTATGTTAGAAACTTATGTTTGTTACAAACAAAAACACAGATCAATGACTCAATTCCATAGACAAGGACTGCCATCTCAGATGTATACATACAGTTCTATCAATGATCATGAAAGACTATACCAAATGTGTGCATTATTCGAGTGCCGAATACAAAGTGTTCATTGCAGACGAATAAGATAGTTTTAAGACAATTCTTTAGAACATTTTACGAACATACAACAAATGACTGTAATGCACTAAGGTGACTGTCTGACTAAAGAGTAATTTATGAAATGCAGTAGAAAGTGCTAGTAGACTCAAGATCACTCACACTTAATAGTGCGGAGAACAGAGATACGAGAGAATAATTCTCAACGCTCTATTCACTTCTTCAATCTCTCACAAATACATAAACTCTTTCTCTCTCGATGATTGAGACTGAAGCGTGTATTCTATATATATATTCTACAAAGCGAACAAACACACCTCTAAAGACTACAGGTGCGTCGCTCCCTCGAAAAGGTTTAGTTAATAATTAGGTTGAATGTATGTTCAATTATACCGTAAGAGGTATATCTAACTAAGAGTTTAAATTACTCTAGTTTAATATGTCGATTTATATTTAGTCGTTTCGCATAAATGACCTAATAAAGGTTATCCAAGGCAGCATTTCACTCTGGAGGTCTTGTCCTGAAATACAAGACAAGTATTTAGGAGTTATATTCTCGAAAAATGATATAGGCCTCTTCATGATTTATATTTATCCAGCTCATATCTTCATATTCAAGTATATCATGCCATATTTAGGTTGGTATTCGTTATTTAGAAAATTTGTGGCATCAGATATCCCCCTCCTCAAATGTGAAACATCCTCATGAATATATAATCTTCATTTCGAGGATCATTCATGATTCATTCGGTTCTTCATATATTCGTTAAGGTCAAAAGATATTTCTTCATATGTTCCTTCCTTTAAATACTTCATTTGACATATTTCTTCTGTTTTGTTGAACATATGACTTGTTGTTTCTTGAAGTGAGTAGATTGATTTGAGGTGATCTTTGAAATCTTTTTCAGAACAGAAATTGAACTTCAAAACGCCTTTAAATCTTCAAAGATCAGAATTCAGCATCACATAGAAGCATCACATTACATAGGCAAGAATGAATGTTTATGATGGATTCAATTCCGCATGTAATCTTTGGGCTAACTCCAAATTCTGTTGAGCCTCAAACAACATCAACATTTCCTTTGATTGTGTATATCGGCCAATTGGTAGGTTGCCGAATTCTTTGAGCTTAATAGGATGCAACATTCCATCAAACAACTCCTGAGTTAATTTCTCATCTTCGTCTGAATCACTTTGAAGTGTGATTTCTTTACAAAAGTGGGCTGAAAATTTGATAAAAGTACCTTTAACATATAGATTCTGTACAAAAAATAAAGTTTTTGCTGCAAAAGTGCCAAACTGCTAGAAAGAATATGTACAATAGTGTTTGTAACGAATTGACTTTCATCGATCTTGCAGATTGTGCCAAATCTCCGCAAAGTAATCAGCTAAATTTCGCTCCCAGTCGACGTAAATACTAAAGAGCTCTGGATATGCCATATTTATATTGATGAGCAGACCCGCATAATCAAAAGCGTCCATATCCGCAACATCCTTTGGTTTATAAAGTTGGAATTACGACTTTCACTTCCAAAATTGTTGCTTATTGTCTTCGTCTCACAAAAACTAGTATTCTTTAATGTGAATGTACTCTAAGGCTTACATAGAAGAAGAACCTATGTATAGCTCGACTGATTCAAAAGGTTCGATTTTGAATTTTCCTTGGATTATGCCCAAGCATAGACATCATTTCTGCTCGATAGTTAACTGGGCCCATAACCAAAGAAAGTCGTCCTTTTCCAAGGTGATTTTCAGTTGTCAAAGGTGTTGCCTACTGCGCCAGATAGCATCATGTAATCCACACGCCATTGTAATTCAATGTTAAAAGGCTATGGAGACCACTTCCAGGATCGATCAACAAATGCATTGAATCTTTCGGGACATACCTTCGACTTGTTTCGACATGGCCGTTTAGCCTGGGTATCTACTATTGCCATGTCTTATGATTGGAGTTCTATAGCTAGCTTTTGATCTTCGAGCTGTTGTTTGAGATCAAACACTTCTCGTTCGAGTTTGTTGATCTTCACTACTGCCTCCAAATATTCGGGGTGGTCAGCAACTCTCGCGAACAAACCTAAACGATGTTGAGTTGCTGTGTCAGATTGTCGATTCTGAGCAGGGCCTGTGAGTATTCCTCATGTGCATCCGGCCCACTCACTGGCCTTAATAGATAGCTCCTTCAGCTCTGCCAACTCTTCTTCGACTAATGCCTCGACTAATGCCTTCTCATCTTTGAGCGGTTGTAGAAATTATGCTCGAAAATTGTCTAGCATTTGGCCTTAGAGCTGGTTCAGCTTTGAAATGTCTATCATGACAGAACTTGCATTGCTGCATAGTCCTAGAGCTATTTCGACTTTTATTCATGTTGCTCGCTCCTCCTGCAGAAGTTTCTAGAACGTGACATTGTCCTTATTCGCTTTCAACACTTGTTGTTTTAAAGAATCAATTGTTGTTTGAAAATTTGCAGACTTGGCTTCAATCATCTTATTGATTTCTTTCAAAGAATCAGCTTCCTTTATTGAGGTATGAAGTTGATTTTCAAACAAACGATTTCGTTCGAGCAGTTGATTGTTGTCTGCTTCGAGCGAGTCGATCTTCTTGTAGGATTCTTTGATAGACTCTTGGAGCTTTTTCTCTGCATCGATCAGCTCCATAGTGCTCTTCTAAATATATTTATCATATTCATAAATATTAGCCACTAAATGTTTGGCTCCGGCGGTCATGGTGGTAACCACCGAGGCTGTTGGTCTGGTTCATCTTGATCTTCATCATCTACCCTGGTGTCGCCCTCTGCAGTTTCGCGAGCCTTGTTAGAAATATCAGACTGAGTTTGGTCTCGGTCCGAATTGCTTGAGCCCTTCTGCTTCTGTGAGGTTGAAGAAGAAGTTGGCTTTGTTAAGTCGGCTGCAGCAGCACCAACTGTGTCCATGGTTGTGGTGGTATAGGCATCCTTTTGTGAAGCAGCAACATCGACTTCCATAGTTGTCGTGTCTGCTACTTGGTTTGTTGGCACAGTTGTGGTGGTTGTGGAAGGTGTGGTCAGAAGGCTAGATAGGTCGATTGATGTTGTAGGCAACAGTCTTCCCATTAAAAAACTCTTCTCATCATCGCTTAGGATTCCAAAATGCTCGCACAAAATAGACAGGATTACCGGCTATTGCATCTAATAGGTATCCAAAATTTTGCACCGATATGGTGGCATCAGCATCTGTCAAAAAGATTACTTGATTCACATATTTACGAAAAAGTTTGAATTTGACATCCTTGATCATGGTAATCTTGTACCCTTTCATGGGTACGAAATAATTGCTCAGAAAGTAAGCGTTTTCATCGACCACATCCCTGGTTGTAGAAATGACATTACCATCTAGTGGTAATCCAAGGGCGGTGGAGAGCACTTCCTTCAAAACGGTGAAGAACTTTTTTCAAACATGAGCCTTAAAATCAGATTCAGATACTGAGTGGATGGAATGAACGAACTCCGTGCTGACTTCCAAGAGTATAGCTGAAGGTTCCACCTTCAAACTTCCCAACCTGCATTGATCCAGAAGAGACTCGATTGATGCCAGTCGGATGCTATGTGTGCTTTCCATGTAATGGTAGAGCTTGATCCCAAAGCCATTTGTAAGAATAATAAACGAAAGCTCCAAAGACTGCAATAGTTCATGAACGAAGGCTTGATCACAAAGATAATGATTGTAAATAAGCAAAGGAAGCATGAAAAAATGCAACAAGAGATTGTGAGAAGTAAAATAGAAAAATGGCTATGATATGCAGTGGTAGTGTGAAGAAGATGATGACGTGTCATTTTGATGTGGCATCTATCACTTCTTTATCAATGGCGTGCATGACTCATAGTTTCATAGTGATTGACATGACAGTCTTAAATGTAATAAGACCGTTTGTCAAAAGAAAATAAATAATAAATAATTTAAAAAAAATTATAATGACTCTGTTTTTACGCGTAGACGTAAACACGTGTGAATAGTGATGACCACGTGGCCATCATCTTTAATAGATGGATACAAAAAGTCCGTTTCTTGCAAAAGTAGAACCCATCGAGCAATTCGTCCTGATAAATCTGGTTTATTCACCAGAGACTTTAGAGCATAGTAATCAACATGGAAAATGAAAGCATATCCCAACAAATAATGCCAAAATTTCTTTACAGTAAAAACCATTCCAAGTGCTTCCCTTTCTGTGGCCGAACAGTTCTTCTTCGAGGCACTTAGTTGTCGACTTGCATAGTATATAGGATGGTCCTTTTTTCTGATTGTCCATCTGGCTCAGACACATGCCAATAGCGAATGTAGAGACATTGACATAACTATGAAATAGAATAGCCCAGTTTGGTGGTCTCAAAATAGGAGCATTTATCAACCTCTGTTTACGTTCTTCAAACGCTGTCTGTTGTTCTTTCGTCCACAAGTATTCCACTTGTTTCTTAAGTAGATGCGTAAGAGCAACAACTAAAGAGGCATGATTCTAGATAAATCTCCGATAATAACTGACTATAAAGAGGTTTTTTATAAGCTCAACTTTATCAGGAGGTTCTTTATAAGCTCAACTTTTTCTTTATCAACTTCTATTACTTTGTTTGATATTCTGTGTCCAAGTAAATTTCCTTCTTTCATACCAAAAAGACATTTTTCTGGGTGAAGCGACAAACAAGTGTCTCTACACCATTGCAATGTAAGTTTCAGCTTCTGAACATGTGTTTTTACATCACTATAAACACAGAAATCATAATGAAAATTTCAAGAAAAATTCTTAGGAAGGCAACAAAAATTAACATCATAATTCTTTGAAAAGTCGTTGGTGCGTTGCAAAGACCAAAGAGAATTTTGTTGTAGGCATAAGTGCCCCAATCTGTAGTAAACATGGTCTTTGAACGATCCTCCTTCCTTGCTCCAACCGTCACAGAAACTGTAACATTCTTGACCAGCAAGCTGATCTAAGATAGAATCAGTGAAGGGTAAATGATGGTGATAGAATCGAATGAAAAACATTCTATAGGTGAGATGTTATCAGAGTAGAACAGAAGTACTACACTCCGGCTGATTAAGTTGTCAACAGAGATTTGAGAGATGTTCGATGCATTTGAGTACGAACAGACAATTAGTTAATCTTATTCGTGTACTGTTTGGTTCTAGACAGAAGTCCTCAACAACTTAAGTCCAAATCATGGTTAAAGAACACAAACAGTTTTAGAGTATGTTAGAAACTTATGTTTGTTACAAACAAGAACACAGATCAATGACTCAATTCCTCAGACAGGGATTGCCATCTCAGATGTATACATACAGTTCTATCAATGGTCGTGAAAGACTGTACCAAATGTGTGCGTTATTCGAGTGCCGAATACAAAGTGTTTGTGGCAGACAAATAAGATAGTTTTAAGACTGTTCTTAAGAACATATTTACAAACATACAGCAAATGACTGTAATGCGCTAAGACGACTGTTTGACCAGAGAGTAATTTATGAAATGCAGTAGAGATTGCTAGTAGACTCAAGATCACTCAAACTTAACAGTGCAAAGAACAAAGATACGAGAGAATAATTCTCAACGCTCTATTCACTTCTTCAATCTCTTTCAAATACATAAACTCTTTCTCTCTCGATGATTGAGACTGAAGCATGTATTCTATATATGTTCTACGAAGCAAACAAACACACCTCTAAAGACTACAGGTGCGTCGCTCCCTCGAAAAGGTCTAGTTAATAATTAGGTTGAATGTATGTTCAATTATACCGCGAGAGGTATATTTAACTAAGAGTTTAAATTACTCTAGTTTAATATGTGGATTCATATTTAGTCATTTCACGTAAATGACAAAGGTTATCAAAGGCAACATTTCACTTCTGGAGGTCTTGTCCTTAGATAAAGACAAGTCTTTAGGAGTTATATTCTCAAAAAATGATATAGGCCTCTTCATGATTTATATTTGTCCAGCCCATATTCTCATATTTGAGTATATCATGCCATATTTAGGTTGATATTCGTTATTTAGCAAATTTGTGGCATCACAACATATGAGAAATATGCCCTTTAGGTTACATAAAGGGTGGCAACAAATTGTGCCCTTTACGTTCCATAAAGGGTGGCCAAAAAATATGCCATTTCTGCAGCATAAAAGTCAAACATACAAATGTGCCCTTCATGTTGCATAAAAGGCATATGAGATACATTCCCTTCATGTTGCACAAAGGACATAAAAGACAAACCAAAAAATGTGCCCTTTATGTTGCATAAAGGGTGGCCTAAAAATATGCCCTTTGTGCAACATAAAAGGCAAATGTACAAATGTGCCCTTTATGTTGCATAAAGGGCAGCCTAAACATATGCCCTTTGTGCAACATAAAAGGCAAATGTACAAACGTGTCCTTTATGTTGCATAAAGGGTATATGAGAAACATGCCCTTCATGTTGCACAAAGGGCGGCCAAAAATATGCCTTTTTTATACATCATCAATTCCTATGCAGAAAGATCCTTGGTGGATTGATAGTGGGGTAAGCTCACATATCACAAGGAAAAGGAAGTTACAAGAAGTCTGTTCTTGTTGAAAATGGTGTCAAATGTGAGATTCAAGGGATAGGAACCATTCATATTTGGCTTGAGTCAAGAAGGAGAGCAAAGCTTCAAGATGTATCATATTTTCCTTCAATGTCTAGAAACTTGTTGTGAGTATAAGTCAATTGATCGTCAATGGATGTGATGTCAAGTTTGATCGCAATACTAGCTTTATTATCAAGAAAAGGACATGTCATTTTCATGGATGTTGGCTTTGATGTTAATGTCAAGAATGATGTTTCAAGTGTGAATGGAAGTGCTTCTAATGTTGTTGGTGTCAAGGAACTTGCAAGGTTCAAGGAGGAGTCAAGTGAAGAAGAAGGTGTAGAGCATCAATCTCCACACCCAAAGACACCAAGGAGATCATCAAGATTTAAGGAAAAGCCATCAAGGCTTGTTTGCATGAGCAAAGATATGCAAAGGGAAGACACAATCTTAACACTTTCATATGTTCGTTAATAGATAAATGAAGTTGCTTTGATGATGTGTTTAAATCTCAAAGTAAACTTGAGATAATTCCACGTGACTATGATGCTTTGATGGGATATAGTAATTTTATGATTTGTGAATCTCCATTAGATAGCATGTCATTAGTTTATGTATAGAATATCCATATACTTGCTCTCGTATTTTATGCAAGTAGGATTGATTACTTCATCCATGTGTTGGACTATGGTGTCTTTCATGTTTTGAGGAATCTTGTAAACTCATTATGAGAATACATGGATTATCCTCCAAGGACACTTATATCTATAATGAAGTATTTAGCCTCATTAGATATGAGATTAACATGGAATTCAAGCATAAAGAAATGATGCAAAGTCTTTATTATTCTAAAAATCAATGCCAAGATGCTCAAATGGAGGAAAGCTCTTCATGGTGCTTGGAAATGGTTTTCAAGCAAGGAAGCCTTGTCATATTTATGGTGATCTTATAGCAATCTCAGATTTATTGGCTGGTTTTCTCATAAAATCCATGACAAAGGACTTGAGAAGCTATTTTTAGCTACTTAAGTTTTGGATAGATCTAGCATACTCATCAAGCTATAATTTGAGGAGAAGTGTGGAGATTATGCAAATTGTGAAGCATGTTCCCATGTGTGAAAAAGGGGGCCTAGTTGCATTAGTCAATTCATGCCATAAAATACCTTGTTTCATAAAGCAATGTAAAAGTAGACAAAAGCTAGTCAAGTAGAAGCATGCCAAGTGCCATCATGAGGATGGACCTCAATCTCCTCATGACCTATACAAATCAGATGCATGATTAAGCATAGGCAAAAAGACATCCTTCTCAAGTTCTATGAGGTGTTGACACTTTTCCTAGAATGTAGGATGCAAATTGGCAAGTAGTGCACTGTAGGTCAAATTCAGGTGTACCAAAATGTTTCAATCAATGTAAGAGGTGATTTGAGTGTGGTCCAATCATTGTAAGAGTGGCGTGAGAGTAATCCAATCAATGATCTTGATTTCCACCTATCTTGGATATCGAGCCACTCTATGAGAGTGTGAGAGCTTGAGTTGACACTTAGTTTTTTGGATGAAAGTGAGAGCTAGAGCTCCAACACTTAGAATCTTTTCTATACTACCCAAGAACACCACTATGTATTCTCTCTCTACTCAAGAGCAAGATAATTTTATACTTTTTTTTTAATCAAGATGAAGTTTGATGAAAATTTTATTATAAAACTCAGATTTGAGAGTGAAGTAGATTGTTGATGCTATCTAGGAGATTTTTGGATCAACAAGTATCAAAATTACGTTGATTGGATCCATGCTAGGTATTGTACAGATTGTTGTGTTAAAAAATGTGTGAGATCACCCAACTTTGAATGGTTGGTATTTCTCCAAGGTAAATCCAAATCTAGTGCATGGTAGCTTGTTGGAAAGCTAGTGAACTTTAGTTTGTGATGCTATTGATCTCAAGTCAATTAATGGAATTGTCTTGAGAAAGTTATTGGAATTTAAATAAAGGTGGGTAGGGCACCCAACTTGGTTGAACATGTCAAGGACGGCTCACATCTAGCTTAGATCATTAAAAACTCATGTTTCCCATTGTCAATCTAGTCTAGGGTAGATCTAGATGTGATTTTGTTGCCATAGCCACATAGTTTCACTCAAATCATGTGTGATTGAGTATTTTGTGGAGTCCTTGAGAGTTTTTAAGGTGTTTTGAAGTTGGTGAATTGAGTTCGCTCAAAATCTTGGAAGTGCATCATCTCTAGAGAGAAGCAAGATTTAGATTGAAGGAGATTGGCATCACTTGTTATTGGATTATTCTCCTTCTTACTAATTGACTAATCGGTTTTTAATCCTCATCCATTGCTTATCTAGTTCTGCGGATTTTCCTGTGTTCTTTTACAATCTGCAGATTTACAAGTGTTTTTACATAGTCTGCAGAAATACACGGAGTTTGACTACAGTGTCGCTTATTATCCTCAGTATATTAAATACACAGATTGGATACATAGCTGAAGCTAAAGCGTCAAGAGACGTTTGGGACATCCTGAACTCACTATATGATGTGAGGGACGTAACTACTAAGTTACATCTACGAAGGAAATTCTTCACATTCAAGATGTCTATTGGTGATTCTCTTCAGTGTCACATTAACTAGTTTAAAAGTCTCTTGCAACAGATGGCCACTGTCGGATCATTCATAGATGATCAAGATGCAATTATGACATTGCTTTCAAGCTTGCCCTCTACATATGAGAATTGGGTGATGATCATATCGACACACTCAGATTTAACTCTTACTAGAGTTATCACTATGTTGCTGCAAGAAGACAATAGAAGAAGTCAAGAAACTTTGTCTACTTCCTCCTCTCAGGCTCTATATGTCAACAATGGCTCTAGGTGACAGAAGCAGAAAAGCTCCAAGAAGGTTGCAACGAATCAGAAACAGACTCAAAGTCAAGCACAATCATCAGATCCACAATCGAAGAAGAAAATGTTTTGCAGGTATTGCAAGTGCAATAACCATGAGATCAAGGATTGCCGAATTCTCCAAGCAAAGAATGCAGCCAAGAAAACTGATCAACAAGCAAACACAGTTTCATCATCTCCCCAGGTCCAAGTGGATGGAGGCGCATTCATGGTCAAAGATCAAAGTGCATTTTTGGAACAACTCAACACATGACCAATCAACGTGAGATTTTCAACTCCTACACGCCTTACAGCATGAAGAAATTTGTTCATTTTTGTGACAATAGTACTCACACTATTGAAGGTGAAGGTCATCGGAATCTGACATCCAAACGCGTCGGACACACGTCGAATCTTTTTTTTGATCATTTTGTTAACAGACGTCGGATTTCGACGTGTTTCTGGGATGTAGAAATCTGACATCCAAGTAGACATCGGATGGACGTTGGATGGGCGTCGGACATCCGTCGGACAATTTTATGGGCCATTCTAGATTTATAGATGTCAAAATACAACAGGTTTTTTGGACGTCGCAATGCGACATCCACATCAGATCACAAGCGACGTCTTTGGACATCAGATTGCGCCGTCCACATTGGATTGCTCTTTATTGATCGAGATTTTTGTTTTAGGATTTCGGCAACTTGTGTGTCTTGGATTGCAATGTGTTTTAAGGACGTCAGATTCCGACGGCCTTATAACGACGTGTTTTTTTTTATGTCCGTGACGAATTAAAGAAAAAGTAAACTCATGATTCACGTCGCAAAACATGTCGCAAATCACGACAGGTGTTGTAGTGTCAGTCGACTATTCCCATTGAAGGTCCAAGCTCTTCTACTTTCGACGAACAACAAATCAACGACGAATCAGAAGATGATGATGTTGCAGTTCAACAACTATAGTATGATGGAAATGATCAACTTCCTCTATTACCCAGAAGATCATCAAGAACTAGTAGACCACCTCACAGGTATATCGACGAGTCTGCAGCCTACCTTGTTCAAGAACCGACGTCTGTCCAAGAGGCACTCAGTCAACTTGATTCAGATCTCTGGAAAGAAGCTATAGATAAAGAGTATTCATCTCTTATCAAGAAACAGACAGGACAATTGTCGAATTACCTGCTACTAGAACCGTAGTTGAATGCAAATGGATTTTCAAAGTCAAGTACAATGCAGACGGAAGCATCAACAGAAGAAAGACACGACTTGTCACCAGAGGATTTTCTTAGGTACACAACGTCGATTACACTGAGACCTTCAGTCCAATAGTCAAGCATTTTTCTATTTGACTTTTGCTATCATTTGTCATTGTAGCAGATTTGGATATACATCAAATGGATGAACATACAACATATCTCAATGGAGTTATCGAAGAAGACATTTACATGGTGCAACCCGAAGATTATATTATCGAGGGTAAACCCAATCATGTGTGTAAACTCCATAAGGCACTTTATGGCTTAAAGCAGTCTACTCGAGCATGGTTTCAAAGGATCAATATGTTCCTTATTGATCACGGCTACACACCTAGCTCTTCAGATTCAAACATTTACTTTTTTAGAGATTGCTATTGCGCTACTGCTTATCAGCATTGCACTTAATTCAGACTTTCATTTTAGCCGTTCAGAGATAGCATAGAGTACGCAACTTCTATCCACAACTTATTGTACTCATTTACTTCTGTTTCATTATTATACTGAATCAATACTATCTTTTATTGCGTTCAGCTTCATCTCAGAATGTATGTGTTTTCTGTAGTTATTCGCGAATAATTATTTGTCTGATAACTCAATGCATTATTGTTTGGCTACGTAATCATTGTAGTATTGATGATTTTTTAGTTACTATAAGATCAAACGTGATTACTATCACTCTTGTTTTTGTTTGAAATTGATAGGCGTTGTCATGCATTGAGAGAGAGAAAGATAGTTTATTCCGCCATTGACCTATCTTCTGCACACCTCTTTCTGACACTTGTGAGATTACATATTTTGGAGGACCCAAATTGCGCTTTAAACCTACATTGGATGGTAAAGCTGTATACATAAAAGCATATCAAAATCTATTGGGAATCTCCCATGGAATGTTTTGGCAAGTAATTGCTGAGGCATTTTATTCCGTAATGCGTGGGATTTTGGAAAAGCACATGTTGCCTAAACCACATCCATGAGAGAGAGAGAGAGAGAGAGAGAGAGAGAGAGAGAGAGAGAGAGAGAGAGAGAGAGAGAGAGAGAGAGAGAGAGAGAGAGAGAGAGAGAGAGAGAGAGAGAGAGAGAGAGAGAGAGAGAGAGAGAGAGAGAGAGAGAGAGAGAGAGAGAGAGAGAGAGAGAGAGAGAGAGAGAGAGAGAGAGAGAGAGAGTTTAAAACTTAGAGCTATAAGCTTTTCATCAACTCTCTCTCTCTCTCTCTCTCTCTCTCTCACACACACACACACACACACACACACACACACACACACACATTGTGGAAACGATTAGAATATTGTGGAAGAATACTTTTATTACATGTAAAAGATTTATAAATCATTGCCCAGCCATGTACAGATATATATTAATTCAACTGTATATGCAAGATTAATGTAAGCAAGCACTAGAGGTCTGACATAGAGTATTCAATTGACCAGATATGTTGTTCATCTAGATTGCATATGGGACAGTTCATTGGCACATGTCACATACTTTGATGCTGAACTAAACAACATACCCAGTTATGGACATCCTATCCTATGTAAGCAGCCTCATCACAAGTACAATAGATGTGACAGTTGATTCCCTCTACAAGTGGTACTCCCTCATAAACAAGATAAGGAAACATTGTTTTGAGGTCACTGACTCTTTTCTAAGTTGATCTTTGCAATCAGTCCTTCCATTCAACCAAATGTTCAAGTTATATTGAGTATTGATATGATTAATCTCTTTGGGATCATGTGGATCCCATGTAGCTTTGTGAGTTCAAGAAGGGTATCCTTCCCTAGAAGGTTTTTAGACACACCTAAACTTTTAATCACTTACAAACACTTAATGACTTTTTAAAACTCAATATTTTCTCTCATCTTACTTTTGACGCTCTCTCATCCTACTTTTGACTCTCTCTCTCTCTCTCTCTCTCTCTCTCTCTCTCTCTCTCTCTCTCTCTCTCTCTCTCTCTCTCTCTCTCTCTCTCTCTCTCTCTCTCTCTCTCTCTCTCTCTCTCTCTGATGATTTGATTTGATATACTAATGATTACCCATGTTTTTGTTATAGGAAACCACTAGCAAAAGCAAAAAAGGATGCTTTTGTAGAAGAGCTAGTTCATTCTACAAATTTCTAGTTCTTTTTAGGAGAAAGTACTTATTACAAAAACTTTATGATTGCTTCATAAAGAGTTTGTTCAAAAAACTCTATTGGCCACTTTTTTAAGAAAGCTGTACTTTGCATTGATAATTGTTCATTTTGTATTTAAATCACAAAATTTGGATTTTGATTTTGGTTTGGAATCGAGTTTGCTCTAACTTTGCTTTGACTGAATGTTATGTATTATTAACAAACTGATGAAATTCATAAGAATTGATGAAAATAACTTTCAAGTTAAGACCATTCAATTTCAATAATAGGTTAGAATTATAACTATGCATAGAAAAATTCATTTTACTCGAAAAAAGTTAATGTCTTTTATTGTGTTAATGGAATATTTTCAAATGCTTTTTAGAGTAAAAATATTTTCTATGATATTTTGATACTTTTGATTTGTATATAGTTTTTGTATAAGAATAATTTATTGTATGTCAAAAGAGCAAAATCTGTTTTTTATAGATGAGAATGTGTTTCATGCATTTGACATATTTTGTTTCTAAAATTTGTAATGTATGATTTTTTAATCAGATATTGAAGACATTGTGTAATGAAAAATGCTACTGAAGAAGACATTGCACAATTTTTTACTTTATCGAGATAGTTAGAGTTCATTACAGACAAGATTGCGAGTCATGATTTAGTAGTAAAGTATTTGATAATAGTATCCACAAACGAGATAAGGCAATGGATAGACGTAGTAGACATTCTAATAAAAGTAGACATGAAAGCTTGCAAGAAGATAGTAATCCAACATCTTTTAGTCATGAAGCACATGTAAATGCACATCCCATTGATCATGATATTTGACATACAAATTGAAAACTACATCAGTGCCTAATATCCAAGATCATTACATCGACAACTCTCATGATTTATTGCCTAGATGTAGTGATGCATCAGTGCGGTCTCCTTTACAGTCTCATTTTAGAGTTTCATGTCCTTCTCGCAAAAGAAGGATGGTTTTGGATGAGATGGATGATGACTCTCCAATATGTACTCCTGACATTGATGCTCATGATAATGATGACATCAACATGTCTTTTCTTACTTCACAAGAATTTCAAAAAAGAAGATCCATGGACAAGGACAGAGTAAATGCCATGAGGAGAATAAATAGGATAGCAAAAAGAGTTGCACATGTAGAGGGTGGAAAAGTACACATTTCAATGAATGGTGATGGACAACTTATCGATGATTTAAGAGATGAGTTCTCACAAACACTTTTTGGGGTTGTGAGATCAAAGATTAACATCATCTTACCTTCTATTCGAGATGTGCCTCAAATGCATAAAGATGCGGTTCAACAAAGTATACAGGTAATTTGATGATTATGCTTAGTTATATATTCCTTCGAAACCCAGTTAGCAACTTATGCTTGGCTACTGATGAAACATAAGCAATGATGTTTGGCTAAGATTTTTTGTTTATTGAATTTCATATTTCTATTTTGACTTAGATCCTTTGACTTTTTGAGCTGTTCGTATATTGTTTCTAAGCTTTTCCTTATGACATCATTGACTTTTTTATATAGATTTGTGAAATTGGATATATTCCAATTTTAGAAATAGGTATATTTCATAAATTAGATATAAATAAGTAATAATGCAAATATTTTTCTAGCAACTTTTTTTTTTTTTTTAATAAACATAGGCACAATACGATTGCTCATTTTCAGAAAAATTCTTTAAAGCGTTTTTGTCAAAAAGTTTTCGAAGATGGAAAAGCATATCATCAAGTATTGAATTGAATGCCAAATCAAGTGGAGTTGGGCCAATCAAGCCAATGTGGTTGAATGAAGAGCAACGGAGACGCATCCAAGAAAGGATCAATGATGAGAAATTTCAGGTAAAACATTTTAAAGTTTGTTTATTCAAATACTATTATGTGTAGTTGTAGATGATATACAATTACATAACTTTCCTGTGAAGTATAAAAATGACTAAAGTTGTAATGATTCAATTTTGCATGGGAGAAGACGATTAGCCAAAAAAATAAAGAAATTCGAGCCAAGCAAACAAATATGGCTCACAGAGGAAGAGCTGGTTACGTGGGAATAAAAATAATAAAGATGATAATAAAGATACATTTTTCTGTCTTAATTTAGTTTATTATATAATTTCTCATCACCTACATAGCTATATTTGTGTATATATTATAGTTAAATCACTATGTTATATTTATGAGACTTCTATCAAAGGTTTTATTACGATAATTTAGTATGCATGTTGTAACAGAAATATGAAGAAAACAACCAAGAAACAAGTCCTCAAAAGAATGATATTATTTCAAGAGAAAGCATTGGAGACTTTTGAGCCCACTTCTTCAGCATTACCATTTTTTCCACCTTCTACAACTAATCTTCAAACACGTGAGGGTGTGGAGGTAATATTTGAAAGATGCATATCTTATGTTTGTTAAAAAAAATGTGAACCATATGTTTTACATGATTATAATAAAATATTCTATATAAAATAGATTACATTTTACAAATTTTTTAGTAATTTTATTTATTTTAATGATTGTTTTTTCATTTTTTTTTTTAAAGAATCTATTTGAAATAATAATATTTCTTATTCATTTTTTATCCTTTACATAATCAAATATTTTGTATACATATTAATCATTATAAAATCTATATATTTGTTTTTCTGATTCAAAAGAGACAATATTGGTTGTAAAAGACAGATGAGAAAAGAGTCATCTGTCTTATCAAGCATGGCATCAAAAGCTCCATCAAACAAAAAAGTAAATATGCTTTCAAAATATTTATTGGATGATTTTTTATTGTTCACTTTTATGTGCCAATTTAGATTGGATTTTGTAACAAAGATTATTATGGTTCAGTTATAATGAGTAACAAATTAATATCAAAGATAGAAACGTTATAACATAATCATTTGTGAGTAAATTATAGAATAGATGAAAAAATGTTTCTTGTACATTTATGCTTAATATTCAAGTTGATTTAAGATATACTGATAATGTCACTTTAATTTTTGATTTAAAATTTTAATTTTTGAGCTTGCAAAATTACGTTGACGTTTTGTTTTGTTTTTGTATAAAGTAAAAATCAAATGCTGCAAAATCACTGAAAAACAATGTGTCTATTTCTTGTGCAGTACACAAGCAGGTACTTACATTTTTTTATTAGATCATACTATTATATTATTCATAAAAATGGACATGTTGGATTATTACGTATATGTACAAATCAAAGTGATTAGTGTTGAGCTATTAAATTTTTTGTTAGCATATCATATATATATATATATATATATATATATATATATATATATATATATATATATAAATTTTTTTAAATTCTAATAATTTTTGTTTTTTGAATTGGTAGGAAAATATGTTGGCTGGTTTAAATGCAAGAGCAACAACTAACACTGCAAGTTTAAAAAGAGAAAAAGATGAGAACAAGACTAGCATGATCATCCAACAAGCCATTAAGAACAACTTGAACAAGTTCTACTTCCTTGATGCTCTCATCAATACATGATAATTCATCATTCAATGCCTTAGCCCTCAAAACAGAATCATGAGCACTTTCATCCTTCTTTTGCATACATTAAGATATTTGCATCCTAAGGGTTAGTACCCTTGACGTAGACTTGGACTCATAAATCTTCTTATGAAGAGCTTTCTTTTCCCTCCTATCATACCTCAATTTTTCTTGAGGTGCCAACTGTATTTCCTCCACATGTACAACAATATCCATCAACTCATTCATCTCAAGGAGAGACTCCATTCTCACCTCCCAAGTAGAATAGTTGCTTGAGGTAAGCCTATCATTGCTTTCCAACATAAAGACTTCATTATTTGTAGCCATGGTGCAATGACTTGATCTTCTCTTTCAACCTATTCCAATGCACAAAGCATTCTCTTGAATGTCAACATATGAACTCAAGAAGGAATCACAAAGATATGGAACCTCTCAAATCTCTTTCTTGCACCAAACCTAGCAAATCCAGCAAATAGAATGGAAGATACTTAATCAACAAATTATCAATCTACAATCTTATGAACTTTTGTACTTTCTAAGATTGAAATACACTCTTGAAAAGAAGTCCAGCAACTTCAAACACAAGAGATCCAATAATTACTATTATTTGTCAAGACACTGACTGATTCTAGTCGATAAAATAATCAAAGATTTAAAAGTAAGGGATGACTGGTTGACTAAGATAAGGTTGAGGTTCCTTTGAAAGCTTCTCAAAATAAAATTAAATTTTATAAAAACAAGATCAAATAATGCCAATTAATATACTACGATATAAATTAACCAAGTTGAAAAAGCCCAATATCACAACATGAGAATGTGTGTTTTGGGATGTGACCTCATGACTTGGGAGGTCTCTGAGAAGATGAGACGAACAAAGACTGAGAGCCGAGTATGAGAGCCAAGGAATAGTAGTTAGTAATGACAAGCAAGAACTGTGTAAGCCTCATGGTGAATCTTGAAAAAGGGAATGACCATGTAGGAACTAGTATTTCTAGTCAAAGTAATAAATGCAAGTAGACCTCTCTTAAAGAAAGTAGAGTGAGCCACCTTTTGATGGTGACCTCTAGTGGAGAGCATTGTTCCACTTGCAATTTGTGTAATGTGGAAATGCCACTAGGATGTTACCTAAGGAGCTCTCTTGCTTATTTAAGAGACTCCCTCTTTGAGAAGAGGAGCTTTTTATGCATTGTATCTACTCCATGTCCAAATGAGAAGAGCCTCCACGAGTTTGATACAACACTAAGCTCCTTGATCATGGCGGTTTTCTTGAGTGATGCTCCTATGATCATGCCCTTCCATCCTTTGTGTGTGGTTGTGGATCGTAGAGTGGATTAGATTTCCCGCTTTCCTAGAGTGGATTAGTTTTTATTTCTTGTTTGTGGATTAATGTAGGAATTAGCATTCAGGTAAACTAAATAGGCTGGGTATGTGATGTAATTCTTGCATATCCCCTTACAACCCTGTTCTTGATGATCTTGGGATGTCCAATAATCAAAAGACTGGTTGGTTTCTTGATTCTTGGACTTCTAAAATGCTGCTAGAATAGTTTCTTGTTTCAGTTATGTGGATTAATGCAAGTGTAGTATGTTTAGAATTTGATTTCAACTTGTATTTGCAAAGCAGCTGGAATTTATGGAAGAGATTACAGGATATATGATGCAGCAATGATGCGCCAAACGTAGCCTCTACTAAGCCATTATAGTGTCGAGGGACCTACACTACTTCAGGCTATGGGCCTTGTTGGGGGGTATTCTGGTCGTGCTTGTACATAAATAAAATGTCAAAATTAGTAGAAATAAGATGCGAGGGTCACAGCATCCTGCGTGACATGGACCAATGAGCACTTGTAAATAATCTTTTTGGATTAAACTAGACTTTGGGTAGGTAATTACAAATAATATTAGAGGCCAAAGTCTAAATTAAGTTTATGTTACTAAGTTTTTTGAGTTAGTCAAAAGTCAAATGGTGGTAGGTGGGGTGTGCTTCTTCCTACACCATAGATTAGTTTGTGTTTCTTGTGGATGGTGTGGACTTCAATCCCATCATTTGCAAGTAGCCAATAGGAATCAAGGGGCAAGGGCCATCCCAAAGATGAGAAGGAAGAAACTCTACCATTTTGGAGAGCAAGCATTCTCATTTGCTAATCACTCTTGCTAATGCTATTGTGTTATTTTCTCTATTATTTTCCATTTTCATTGTTCTTGTTTTCATTAGTTAAAGTTTTTTCATTAACATGCATAATGAGCAAATGAGCTAACCTCCAACTCACCTCCTTCTGAGTCTTCCTATTTCTCTACTCATTCTATCCATCCCTATCTCTCCCTCTCTCTTTTCACTCTCAATCATGATGTATGGATGTGCTACTGTTAGTAAGGGTAGTGTTAAAGTGGGGTAGTGTTAGGATAAAGTAGAAAGCATCTAAATGTAGCAACTTGGCTTAGTTAGGTTCCTATCTTTGTGTTCTAGCCCTTTTTGACAGGCGGAGGGCAGCTCACCATCGAACTTACTACACCTTACACACCTTTTAAAAAGTAGCCACAATAGCCTACACCTATCACATCAAAGTTTAATTGTAATTACAAAGAAAAAATAAAAACAAAAATCTATTTTAATACTCAAAATTGTGAGAAATTTCAACTAGTTTAGTCAAATTTGCTACATTTGTTTATATGGCATTTGAGGCCAATTTCATATTAGACTTAGAGTTTGACTTTTCAAAGTTATATTAGTCTAAAAGCATTTGAATAAACACTTTTGGAAAGTGTGGAAAAGTGTAGAACACGAGCTTTGGAGGGATTCAATTTGAGTAGTAAAAACATTGAATCTAGTCACAATAATATTAGGGTTTTCATTATGGAGGGAAATCAAAGTTTAGACTTAGGTTTGGACCTGTTATAAAAGATTGTAACTCATGGGAAGAGCTCTCTCTCTCTCTCTCTCTCTCTCTCTCTCTCTCTCTCTCTCTCTCTCTCTCTCTCTCTCTCTCTCTCTCTCTCTCTCTCATCTCATTCATGCTTATACATGGTTCTCTGGGGTTCTACTATCCATTGGTGCACTATACTTCTGATATCTTGCAATTCTATGTGTAGAATGTTTGTTAAATGCTATTTTCAGATCCACACATGTGAAATACAGTAGCTTACTGTTATTGTACAGACAAAAATATTATATTATGTTTTCGTTAATGTTTGATCAAGATCTATTAGATTTTGCATCTCATTCTTAGAGTAGATGCTTTGGCAAGATTGGTGAGTTGTTGTCTTTCTAACCCAAGATCATTTTATGGATTTAGATCTTAATTGATATGAAATCTTTCACATGGTATCAGAGTTTGTGTTTTAGGTTATGAAGGAAGCATTCACATATATCAATGATTTGGAGAAGATACCAATACTGGAGCATGCTAGATTGAATTTTACACCAAAATCAAGTTTCTTGCATATGTAGATTGGATCTTTTGTAGATCAAAACTCTAGTTATGGACTTGGCTCATTACATTTGCCACGTCTATTTAGATTTACTTTACTTTATGCATAAGCAGGCCTTGGGACCTTTTTTCAATTCATTACTGACACTTAGACTATATGGTTAGCCTTGGGCCTTATTATTCATTATTTGGACATTTGGACATATTATGGAGAGTGGGGGCCTTCTTGGATGGCACACTATTATCCCTCTCAGTTGGCCCCTAACCATTGGAAGCTTTCTTTTAGGACTTCCTCTAGGCTATAAGTAGGTAATCCATGTCATTTGTTACTCCGCTGATGATATTGATCTCTCTTTTTAGTCTCCTTAATCTCTCTCTTTCCTGCTTTCTAGGGTTAAGTCTTGCTTATGTGATGCTTTCATAGCTTAGCTCTAGAGCAATTGTGGCTTCATTCATAACTTGGTATTAGAGACCTTTCCTTTGCACCATTTTTTCGGATTTAGTAGAGGTTGTCCAGCGCCCTACTAACCCATCACTTTCGTCAACTTTTTCATCAGATTTCCATCATTTTTCAGATTTAGTAGAGGCTATCCAACGCCCTACTAACCCATCACTTTCGTCCATTTTTTCATCAGATTTCCATCATTTTTTCAGATTCGGTAGAGGCTGGCCAACCCTCTTATCATTGGCATACTTGTTGTGACGACTTATGTCCTCTCCTTCAGTTCGTCCACTTGATTAGTGTCTTGTCTCACATTTCGTATTTTTCTCATTATGACACATTCACCTACCGCGAGTGAGACCTTTTAGGAGAGCCTATCCGATCAGTTTCGTCACATGGATGCCTCGCTTCTTCGCCTAGATATGATTATGATCATCTTTGCCATTATGCAGTCACATATTGATTCTTTACAGCCCCATGGTCTTGGTAAAACTCCTATTTATCCTCCATTTGGGACTCCCCCTCCATTTGGATTTCCATCTTCTTCTGCTAGTTAGCCTGATGGTGGATACTTTCTTCCACCTAACCCACCTCCTAGTTTTTTTCCATGTCCCACAGTTTTTGAGCCACACTTTGCTTGAGATTTTTGTAATAGGGTACAACTTGCTACCTATTCCAGTTTCTCAAGCTTGACACATATTTTTAGATTATGATCCTCAGAATATCTAGTTGGCTGTTTTACACTTAGATGGTCATGTTGCTACGTGGTGGCAATTCTATCGAGCTGATCCTGATCGGGAAGGACTCCATATATGGCCTACCTTTTATCGTGACCTCCATTATGCTATGATTGATCCTCAATGGCTCAACCACCAGCATGATACATTTCATAGTCTCACTCAGACTAGTGACCTTGTTTCCTATACAGATCAATCTATGGAGCTTTATTATCTTTTCACAAATCTATAGCCCACTGAGCATATTTCTCGTTATATTGCTGGGCTTTATGGTGTCTTAAGTTATGATGTCTCTTCTTTTCTTCCTCCCATACTTGTTGAGGTGATGTCTCTTGCCAGTACTTTACAACATAAGTACTCTAACATCTTTCCTTCTCGTTTCTCCAGACCCTGTCCTTCTGCATCTTTTCTTGCTACGTCCACCTCTACCCCTTCCACTTCTGTTCCTAAAGAAACATTTTGTCTCTAATGCCAAAGCTTTGCTAGCTTTCAATTTTAAACCTTTGACAAAAGGCGACACGACACGACACGAAATCAATCATGCTCCTCAATTGATCAAGAAGATCAGCCAAGTACCAAGGGGTACAGATATCTAATCTGATATCATGACATTATCATAAGTATTCTAGATCGTGGCTAATCTGCCACTCTTGTAATTCGCAAATTAGTTGTAGATGTTTAATCTTTCTAATTCGTAGTTACAAGAATGTGACACGAAATTGTTTGCGGACTATATACTTTCTGGGTGATGCATAATATAGTAAGACAAGAATCAGAAGATGAAAAAATTCAGAATACGAATCCACCTGCATGCGAGATAATTTTAGCATAGGATCTGTAGATCCAGAAGTCCGCTAGTAAGTGAGACTCAAATTTGTGGGAGAACTGTATTTCTCTCACGCCAACGCACTGTGTGGATCTGCATGTAGTGCTTGAAAAATCAGAAAAATCAATGGATGATTTTATAGTTGTTGTGCACATTATTAATCTAGATGATTGTATGATTTCGAATTTATTTTTGTCTGATATTATTCGTGTGTCTGATTCTCTTGTTCATTTAATTCCACATCTTGGTTTGATACTGTTGAATGCTACATTATTCTTCAATGTAGATCAGCTATGTCTGACTATTCTTTAAAGGATTGTAGGAGTGATTTTGTCTCGTCTTGTCTCGTTATAGAGCTCAATTATTCTTGTCGCGAATTCTTTTGCTTCGTTTCATTTCGTTTTGCGATCTGTGCTTCCAGCATGAATCAATGTCAGTGCAAATTTTGCTTTACTTCATTTCGTTTTGTTTTCGTTTAGAATTCATCTCGTTTCGTTGGTTGTGTTACAGAGCCTGCTTGATCCAACTCGAACGAAAATAATTCGAGTGTCGCAAAAAGTTTCGCAAATCGTTTGTGATTTAATTTTGTCAGTTTGTCACCAAAGTCTTGGCTAAAATTTGTATTTTTTGAGTGCATCATTGTCTTCAGTGGTATCAGAGCCACCTTGTCAAAGTTTGACATAGCCAAAAGACTATCAGATCAAAGGGGCTAAAGCATTCAAACAATCAACCATCAACAAGTGTACACGAATTCAGAAGCAATGGCTTCGATAAGCAGCATACAATCCAAGATCTGTACAGTTCTGGATTTGTTAGGATCTAACTTTCTAGCATGGAAAGTTAAGGCATCGCTGATACTAAAGGGTGAAGGTTTATTTCCCTGGATGGATGGCACTAAAAAAATGCCTATAACATCAGGCAAAGAGCTACCCAAATGGAGGGAGAAAAATGACAAGGCAGTATCCTTGCTATCATCATCCATCTAGGATAGTCTCACACTTGACCTGGCTACACTCTCCAAGGCAAAGGAGATGTGGGATACACTGCTCACGAGATTTCAAACGAAATCACGAAGTCAAATTATGATGCTGGAAGAACAGTTGACGAACCTGCAGTGAGACGACAAAGACCTCACTTCTTTTGTAAGGAAGGTGAAGGATCTATTCCTGTCACTACACAACTCTAGAGCAGAAAATGCAGTGTCAGTTGAGAAGTAGTCACTTACCTGTTGAGAGCCTTACCTAGATCTTTCCAGACAACCAGAACCCTGCTTACAAAAGATCCTACCATGACCCTCAAAAAGGCAATTGTTGAGATTCGAGAGGAAGTCGAGGCTAGAGAGCACCTTGATCACAAGGATGGTTCTGACTAGGCCCTCTACGACAACAAAGAAAAGACAAAGAAACAATTCAAGCCTAAGAGGGAGTCAAATCAAAGACAGGATCGTGATCAGCAAGCAGAGGGGTCCCGGAAAGACAAGTGGAAGAACAAAGGGAGATCAAAACAATAGAGTAGAGAAAAAAAGACTTGCGTGAGATGCAGACGAGATGGGCACATAGTTGATATGTGTTGGCTCAATCCGAAAATTGAATGTATCCACTGCCACAAGAAAGGCCGTGCAGCCATGGATTGCTGCCTGAACCCAAAGAACAAATCAGCACAGAACAGACAGGAGAACAACAACAATTCGTCCTATGTCAAGGAGCCTGAGAGCTCAAAAATGAGCGAAGAGAGATCGAACAGAAATTGTTCGACCGCCTACATTTGTGCAGATGGCGTCAACGCCTGACACACATGAGGTGATCCTAGACTTAGGAGCTACTTCACACTTCGTGACATCAAGACGAATTATGTCTGATTTTTGAAGTGCAGATCCTTCAAGATTCATTGTTCTTGGAGATGGATCCAAACATCAAGTAAATGGTATTGGTTCACTGTTGGTCAATATGAATGGCAGAGACAGACGTCTCAAAGATGTTCTGTTCGTGCCTACACTGCAGCAGGACTTGCTTTCTATGGCAATGACAGCTGATGCAGGGATGCGTGTGACGTTTTTTGATGAAGCATGCAACATTGTTGATGCCAGTACCAGTACTCTGATCACTCAAGGCAGAAGAAAAGGTAATCTATATTACCTAAAGGTATGCTTGCCTGCAGATCAAGTGCATCAAACTCATGATGATTCGCCAGACACTCTATGGAACAGGAGACTATGCCATATGATCTCAATGGCACTTTACCAAGCAAGCCATCATGGAGCAATAACAGGGGTCAGCATCTTGAATGCGAACAATTCGACCACCTATGATGCATGTCTGTAGGGTAAGATGTCTCGCACTCCATTTGTGAAGACTCTTACATAACAACTAAGATTCTAGAGTTAGTGTATTCTAACCTCTATGGGCCTTTCAATGTGATCTCAGTAGGAGGCTTGAAATATTACATAACCTTCATTGATGATTATAGTAGATTTTCCATAGTGTATTTTATTCAAAATAAATCAGAAGCACTTGACAAATTCATAAAGTATGTGAATTGGACAAAGAGATGCACTAGCAACAAAGTGAATAAAATCAGGATAGATTGAGGTGGCCAATACATCTCGAATTGCTTCATTGTCTTCTACAATGATCGTGGTATCATTCACAGAAGGACTGCAGCTTACACACCGCAGCACAACGATGTTGCAGAGAGGAAGAATAGGACCCTAATGGAGGAGGCCAAATGCATGATGGCCTACTTGAAAGCTCCAAGGGTACTGTGGGTTGAAGTAGTAGCTACAACTGCATATATCCAGATAAGGACAGAGAAGTCTGGTGTCCCTCACACGACACCACACAAATTATGGTGGGGTAGAAAAGCCAACCTATCTCACATCAAAATATTTGGCTATGCAGCTTATGCACATATCCCTAATAAGCTTTGAAAGAAGCTTGATGAGAAAGCTGAACAGGGATTTCTGGTAGGATATGACAACAATTTGTCATACTACAAAGTATACATGCCAGACACGAACACTGTGAAGACAGTGAGAGATGTCAGATTCGATGAGAGCAGGACAATGGCCAACAATGATCATGTCAGCTATGAAGTTCTGGAAAGACAATACTATGATCTGCCACCAGCGATAGAGGGAGTAGAAGATGAACATGAATACAAAGATTTTCGAGTCGCTTTGCATTCAAGTGACGAATCAGAAGATGAAAGATTCGAGAGGCAGCCTACTGCTATAGTACCAGTAAACCAAGATGGTTCCGAACCTAGCAAAGCAGACAAAGGCAAAGGCATTGCTGTCCCAGGAGGATCTCCTAGAAGGTCGACAAGACAACGAAGAGCGCCAGCAAGATATGTGCCAAGCAACTCTGCTTCTACATTAGAAGAGTTCTATGGATGGGACTATAAGGTTTTGCGTCAACTATAAGAAATTGAACAAGGTAACCATTAAGAATAGATATCCACTGCCATAGATGGATGATCTAATAGACTATCTTGGTGGTGCTGGGTACTTTACCAAGATAGATTTAAGATCGGGCTACCATCGGATATGCATTAAGGTAGAAGATATACCAAAAATCGGGTTTCGAACTCACTTTGGTCACTACGAATTTTTGGTGTTGCCTTTCGGTTTGACCAATGCACCGACAACTTTCCAACAAATGATGAACGATCTTTTCAGGCCATATTTGGGAAGATTCGTAGTGGTATTCTTAGATGATATCTTAGTGTTCAGTAAGACTTTGGCGGAATATAAAGAGTATTTTAGGATTGTCTTGGACATTCTAAGAAGGGAAAAGCTCTTTGCCAAGGAGTCTAAGTGTGACTTTTTTGCTAAGGAATTGTCCTACTTGGGGCATAAGATTTCCGAACGGGGAGTGGAGATTGAGGCTGATTGTATCCAGAGGGTTATTCTCACCACAGTTCGGAAAATCAAGTCTTTCTTGGGGTTTGTGGGATTTTTCCATCAACATATTCCCCAATCTGCTCGATTGGCATTTCCCCTTACCCAGGCCTTGAAAGGCTATAAGAAGCTAAGCCGGAGGGCTAAGAGTCCTCTAGTGGTGTGGACGGAGGATATGAATAATTGTTTTGAGTTGCTTAAGAAAAGTGTCACTTCGGCACCAATACTAATCATTGGCGATCCTAATAAGACTTTTGTGGTTAGGACCGATGCCAGTGATTGTGCTATTGGAGCTGTTTTGATGCAGGATGGACATCCTATGGCTTATGAAAGCAAGAAACTCAATCCTGCTCAGTCTAGTATTGTACCTATGAGAAGGAACTGTTTGCAATTGTTCATTCCTTGAAAATTTGACGACATTATTTGTATGGAGCCAGATTTGAAGTTTTGACGGATCATCAGACTCTTCGATATTTCTGTGATGCTACAGATTTAAAGGGGAGGCAAACTAGATGGGCTGAGCTGATGCAAATATTTGACTTTTCTATACGTTATTGTAAAGGAACTCAAAATACTCTAGCGGATGCTTTGAGACCGGTTATTAATCAATTGTGTTTTACTGTTATAGAACCGGAGCTGTTTCAGTCTCTTCAAGGACTATATGAGTCCGATCTTTTTTTTGGAAAGTATTGGCAACAAGTACTTTCGGGTGTCGATTCAGATTTGCAAGATTCCTTGAATCAGGGAAAGAAACGGATTTCTTAATTTGAAATAGGATTTTGTTACATAAAGGAAAGGTGTGTGTACCGGAGAATGACACTGTAAGGGCCCAAATCTTGCATGAGTATCATGATAGTCCATGCGCAGGACATCCGGGTATACAAAGAACACTTGACCTAGTTCGAAGGCAATTTTGGTGGCCTAAGATGAAAAGTCAGGTAGAGGCCTATGTACTTAAATGTACTAAGTGCTAGTTAAATAAAGGAGAGAGGCTAAAAGTTAGTGACCTATTACATCCTTTAGATATTTCTACTGGAAAGTGGGAAAATATATCTATGGATTTTGTGGTTGGGCTTCCACGTACAGGGAAGGGCCACGATTCGGTTTGGGTCATTGTTGACAGACTTACGAAGTTTGCTCAATTTATCCCAACGAAAACTACTGTTAAAGCTTCCGAATTAGCTCAACTATTTGTTGAGAAGCTTTTTCGACTGTACGGGCTGCCTTGCGATATTGTCGGTGACTGTGACCCAAAATTCACTGGGAATTTTTGGCAAGCAGTATTTGAAAAGTTGGAAACAACTTTAAGTTTGAGTTCTACAGATCATCCGAAATCAGACGGTCAAACGGAAAGGACCAATCAGATGATGGAAGATATGCTTCGAGCATATGTGGGCCATCGACAGTCTGATTAGGAACAGTACCTTCCACTGGTGAAATTTGCATATAACAGTGCAAAACATTCAGCGACCGGATTCAACCCTTTCATGCTTATATATGGTTTTCAACCTCGATTACCAATTAGTGTTGTAGTGCCCAGGACAGGGCAAGACATTATGCTGATCTCTCTCGAAAGCACAAGGTATTCATGGTCAACGACTGGGTGTTTTTGAGAGTCCCTAGTCACTCTAGGGGCTTGAAAACTATAAAGTATGCAAAGTTGGCGCCTAGGTATTGCGGTCCTCTTAAGGTTATCCAAGTGATAAACAAGGTCGCATGCAAACTAGACCTTCCAGCTAAAGTTGAAATTCATCCTGTTTTCCACGTTAGTAAGTTGAAACCCTCGTTGGGGGTTGGGAAGACCCTGATCTCTGTGGAAGATCTAGTGGAACTTCTTCGTGATGAGTCTATGAGTGGACCACCTGAACCCGAGGTGATTGTTAATAGACGGCAGAGAACTCTACGGAGTAGAGTGCTTCGGAAATTTTTTAGTCAGGTTGAGGGACAAATAAGAAGAGGAGGATACTTGGGAAAAGGAATCTGATCTCCAGAAGAATTTTTCAAATTTTTTCCTACAAGGAAATATTTAAGTTTAGGGGGAAGGAATGTTACATACCTATGTAACTAGCAGTACTTCAGACCCCTAATAGTCCATTTAGTGTTGGGGGCTAAATGACAAGGTACCCTTAGGACTAAGGGTATGTGCCCTTGGATAAGGACAGGCAAGTGACTATACCTTAGTTGGAGGTATGGAGTCACGTGACCCTTGGATAAGGGGTATCCTTAGTATTAAGAGTAGCTGTCTTAGACTAAGGTACTAGTGTCCTTGGTTAAGGGCAAGTAGGTGTCTATGCCTTGGATGGAGGTATGGAACCTAGAGAAGTGTTAGAAAGTCATTGGATGACTATTTTTCTAAACCTTGGGCCTCAACCTTGAACCATATCACTTTATTGGTCTAGGACCAAAGTATACTTGCACAACTTGGGCAATGGGACCTGTAGGAGGGAGCCCTTCTAAAGTGTCCATTGAGTTCCCAACTCCCACAAGAAAGGCATTCAAAGAGTCATAGGTTATGGAAGGAGTCTCTTGACATTCCATAAGCCTATGGAGGCTCTTGGAGATTCTTTAACTCCCCTAGGCTTCTCTCTCTCTCATTGGATGAGCATGGAACTCCATAGTGCATTGGAGGGGTCCATGGGCCATCTATATGAGGGTAGTATTGCGCCCATTGGGAGGGAGAGATCTCTCTTGTTTGCTTGGCTTATGCTCTAGTGTTGCTACTAGTGTGTAGAGGATCTTGCTTATGGTATGGGACATAAGTAGGGTTTGGATCTTGAGTATGCTATGGAGTGTTGTGGTATGCTTGTGATTTGTTTATGGTTAGCAAGGGGGTGCTAGATAGGTCTTGCTTGGAGCTTGGATCTAGCTATGGTTGGGTGGTGAATACTTGAGGCCAGCTTGTTATCTATCTTTGTATTTAAAGAGTAGGGACACAGGTGGGGGAGAGATCCTTGGAGGCTTGAAAATCCTTACTTGTAGGTGGAGGCATCCTAGCTTGGAGTTGGGGAGCATCTTGAAGCTTGTAGGTTTCTTGGAGGAAATTTGGAGGCTCTACCTTGGATTTGGAGGACTTCCTCACTTCTACTTGTAAAATACAGACTATTGAAAAACAAAATTCTCCCAAAAGGGAATGTCATGCCTGAGACAAGAGATGAGGCACGAAAGATGTTGACTAACATCGGGATGGACTACAAGCAATATCATGCATGTCCAAAAGATTGTATTTTATATCGAGGAAGGTACGAATCACTCAAGAAATGTCCCATTTGTGATACCCCTCGATATAAAGATGATTTGCAAGGGAAAACCATTCCGTGCAAAGTTTTACGACATTTTTCAGTAACTCCACGATTGCAACGTTTATTTCGTTGTAAATCTCTTGCACAACTTATGGACTGGCATGCACACCAAACCTCTATGGATGGGATGATGAGGGTACCTTCAGATTCACCTGCATGGAAACACATCAATAAAGAATATCCAAGCTTTGCCAATGAGTCAAGAATGTGAGATTTGGTCTTGCAACAGATGGTGTGAACCCCTTTGGTGTACGAGCAACTACATGGTCCATTTGGCCTGTTTGCTTGGTAAATTATAATATTCTTCCTTGGTTGAGTACAAAAAAGAGACAAACTATGTTGGCGAATACTATGGGAGGAATCTCAAGCAAAGCCAATCGATGGTATGAAAAGATTATCTATATTTCATCGTTTGCAATATTGGAATAACCTTTTGATTAATCATCTACTTGATCCCATGCACATACTTAAAAATGTGGGTGAATATATTCGGAAACACTTGATTGGTGAAAAAGATACCATTGCTGCAAGGCACGATCTAAAAGAATCAAACACCAAAAAAGAATGTTGGATAAAGGTTGGTGAAGATCATGCTCCAAAAGTACCTTGGACATTCACTGAGGAGGAGCTTAACCATGTGCGCTCCATTATTCATGACATTAGAACACCAACTGGTTTTGCCCATTCTCTACGGTCATCATTCATAGTGGATGAAAAGTTGCAAGGTCTCAAATCTCATGATTGGCTAAAGATGATTCAATTCATCTATCCATTGTCAATTTGTGGGTGCTTGTCAAAAGATATTTGTGAGACCATATACAAACTATCAATCATTGTCAGGTATTTACATGTACTTGGTGCATTTTTCTATTTAGTATTTATTGATTGGAAATTCAAATAGACATAAAATGGATTGAATATGTTGCAGATGGATGTGTTCAAAGGAAATCCGTGAGCTGGATCTTCGCAAGAGACATGAGGATATGGTGGAGATTGTGTGCATGTTTGAGAGATATTTTCCGACTTCCATCATGGACTCACAAGTGCATTTATTGGTGCACTTGGTTGAAGAAGTTCTATTGCTAGTCCAGTGCACACTAGGTATAAGTGCATAAATTATCTGTTGCATGTGTATTTTAACTAAATCAATTGATACATGAACTCATTAAATAAAACACCTATTTTTAACCATTTGTGACTTTTTAGGTGGATGTTCTTTATGGAAAGGTACATGAAAGTCTTAACAGATTTTGTGCGTCAAAAGGCAAGGCCTGAAGGTAGCATGTCAAAGGGATGGTTAGTACATGAATCTCTCTTTTATGTTACTGAAATTTTGCACCAACTACATCCATTTGCTTCACTATTGTGGCGTGATGAGTGTGAAAGTACTGTACTTTAGGACCATAAATGGATCCACAAAAGATCCACAAGAGTGATTGGATGCTTGCTTAACAATCTATCAAAAAACTAGACACAAAAAAGTTGATCTAGATTGGCAATTTGACAAACAACAAGCATTAACAATCAAAAGCATTGATAAACATTGAAATCCGAGCCCACACGTGTGTACTACAGGCTGTAGTATGACCTTCAACCTGAGAAACAAGTAGAAATCGATTTGATTTCATTTGGATCACAAAAACTCAATGTACATAGTGAACTAGCTTGAGATTGCCAATGAGCTCCAAAAATTTTCTATCTCACTATGGAGAGAGGGAATACATAGCACATTCAACTTCCTTCTTGAAGTTAGGTGGATTTCCAGCATGGAATAAGGAAGTTAACTCACCCTTCTTGCCCTAAAATGAAACCCTAGCCTAGATCCTAGAGTTATGCTTGGTAGGTAGCTAGTTGGTCAAATTTTCACCTTAAACTTAGGTGTAGGACCTATAAAGTAGGGATGACCACCAAATAGACATGGCCAACTCTCTTGACTTGACCTAACCTACATTAGGAGTGGGCTTCCACGTGGCATCTTGGCCTTACATGTGTGGAATCCAATTATACACAATATTTACAATGTTCTACATGGTTTTTGATCAAGCTAGATTTGCCAATTTTTGGCAATTCTTCACACTCCTCCTCAAATTTAGCTTGATCTATTTACAACTCTCTTGATAGATGAATGAGAGTTTTTAGAAGTGTCTAAACAATCCAGCTACAAACAAGGCACTTTTGAGACTCCAATAGAGAATGATGTCCATGAAAGATCTTTCACCACCTCTTAGAGGATCCCTTACAAGATGTTCCATAAATGTGTCTATATACATGTAGCACACTTCAAAACTAAACATCATGCCAAGCCATGGATTCCAAGGCATTTTGTGCACTTGAAGATACGTCAATTAAAATATTAAGTGCATAAATAATGTTGCCAAAGACAACTTGCCTTGCTTGATCCATATGATTGAGCCTTGATGGCTCCATCTTGATACTCAAGGTTCTTCTTGGAGTCCTCAGGTCTTGAGCTTGATCCTCCACTTGACTTGACTCCAAACCATCAATGAATTGAATAAGGTGTTGATCCAAAGGTCCTTCTTCAAGTTTACAAATCTTCCACTCTTGAAAGATCACATTTCCACCATTGACAAATTCTTTGGTTGAAAACAAGTAGATTCTACAATCTCTACTTGAAGAGCAAAACACTACCATTATTTCTATCATTGAAATAGGATAATCTTTGGTCCTTACATTGGAATGATCATGCACAAAGCATGTGGACACAAAGATTTCCAAAGGCAGTTACACACTCACTTGTTGGCATTGATACTCTGGGAGAATTCTAGTTGATCATTGGAAAGTAGTTTATTCACAGCTTGCCGAAGGCTCATTGTGTAGTCTTTTTATGTGTTCAGCATGTTTTTCCATATTACTGAATGTCTGGTGCATATATCTCTATGATTATGCATGTGGCTCTCTATCTGTTCCTTGGATTGTTGCTCATTGTCAGGCTTGGCATATTCTGATGTCTTGGGCTATTGCCTCCATTCCAGCTACTGTTTGTTCGGATGATCTTCAGATTCCCAGTCATTTCGGGTTGCTCCATATCGCTTGGTCTCTGATGTTGAGTTGCCACTTTGTTTTGGTGTTCTGAGACCATCACAGTACCTTGAGAGAGTCCCTTCTCCTCTCTTGAATAGCTTTTGGGAATTTTGCCACCATACATTTCGGTGTTGCTCATATCTGCTTTGATACTCCTTCTCAACTACATGTGGATATTGCTCAAATGCTTGCTACTGATGTTGCAGCTTCTGTTCCTTGTTCACATGCATTTCTTCTATTCCTCACTTGTGCGCCTAGTGTGCACTTTGAGACTACACTTGCGGCTAGTTTCAATGGGTCATTTGATTCTCCATCTGTTTTTGCTGCATCCTATGATGGATTGGTATGTCCATATGAGGTCTTTCTAGATGAGAATTTCGAATACAGTTTTTCATTGGGGCATCTACTATTTCTAGATTTGTTGCTACTATTTTTCTAGATTTGTTACCATTGTTTTCATGCATCATGTCTTTTTAGATAGTGCATTGATTTCTTGGACCTTCTGGAGCTTTTGGCATGCATCTCTTCTCGTGATATGGGCCTTGAGGGTACCGTGTGCCATTGCTACTTCTCACTCATGGGTCTTATGGATACCTTGGGCTTTTGACCATGCTGGTGCACATTTCTCCATTCTAGCTATCCTTTGTCAGGATGATCTATTTATGCTCCAAGTTTCTTGGCATATCGCTTGCTTTTCCAACTAAGCAAGATAATACATCAACTAAAGAAAGAGAAACATAGGTGAGTACAGTAGAATGAATACCACCTTCACTTATTCTTTATTTTCCATAAAATAAGAACAACAAGGACTCGGCCTTGTACAATGATGAAGATCTCCTTGAAATACTGGTTGAGGATACTCCTCCTCAAACCTCGACCCCATCATAAGTTGGCTTTTCTCCATAGAATGAACTTTTGATACAAATAGAGACATTGTGCTCTCAGCCCCTTCCAAGATTGAAAATAGATCTTCATAAACAATAACATCTCCATGCTCAAACACCTTTGAGATAGAGAGTATAAAGGCTTTGTAGCCTTCCTTGGTGGATAAGCATTCAACCATGATCCATAAACTTGGATCACCATCCTTCCCTGCATCCAAGAAAACACATGCAAAGCAATAACCTTCAAGAACACTAAGGTACACAACCTTAGGCTTATAGTTGAACTAGAATCCATATAGTGCATTTCTTCCGATAGCTCCATAACTCCACAAAGTTTTGCATAATGGAAACATACACATGCACCATAAAACTTGAAGAAACAAGACATAGCCATTGGCTACTTGTGAAAACATCAATAAGATTGGAAAAATAAGAGACATCTTCCTTGCTTTTAGATGAAGAAAGGTGAACATCCAGATGTTCCAATTCCAAAGGATGTTTTGTCTTGGTAGAAGATATCAAATATGGATCCACATGTTATTTTGCCATAGAACAAGCCTCTCTTGGCTTGATCTCCTTGACCATAATAGACAGAGATCTGAAATTGGTATTATCCAACTTCCTATGCCATACTTCCTCCTTGGAAACATATATCCTGATCTACTTGCTAGGATCTCATCACCTTTCTTAATAAAACAACTATTGACATTGAATTCCACTTCAAAACCATTGTCAAATAACTTTCCAACACTAATCATATTCTTTGTGAGATTAGGAACATAAAGTACATTGAAAAGTGTAAAATTCATTGAAGATGCAAGATTTAGGGATATACATCCAACTCCTTCAATAGAACATGTATCACCAATAGTAGTGTACATTGATTCTCTAACTTCTTGACAAAATTCAATTGAAACAAAAGAACTCTTGGTGCTACTCATGTGTGATGGTGCGCCACTATCAATATACCAAGATACATCTTTAAAAGGAGTAGAGGAGAAACTAGACATCATGAGAGATGCTTCTCCTTCACTTGCATGTGAGTCTTCTATGGTAAAATTGGCTTGATCTTCTTGAGTCTACTTCTTGAAAATAGAAGAATGAGTTGAATCATCTTCTACTCCATAGTCTTTGTCCTTTGATTTTTCCTTGGTGAAGGCTTGAGAAAATTTGTTCTTGCTCCTCCCTCTTGACTTGTCCTTGGAAAAGTGAGCTTTGCCATAACCGCCATCCTTCCTTGAAAGTGTGTTGATCTTCAACAACTTGTTCTTTTGCATGCTTTCTTTAGCAATAAGAACATCATGAAGAGCCTCCAAAGTTGGTAGCTCCTCCATGATAGCATAAGTTTGCACAATATTTGTATACTCTTCTCTAAGTCCATTAAGGATTGCTTGAATGAGTTCACTATTCTTTGGAGTATCATCTCCTATGCATGCTATCTCTCTGTGAAGATCTTTAGCTCTCATTACAAATGAAGCACTTTCATCAACTCTTTGAAAACTAGAAAAGATAGGATTTCTAAGAGTAAGAAGTCTTGATGTGATCTTTGCTTCAAAAAGTTTTCTAAGGGTTTCCCAAGCCTGCTTGGCTGATGTGCAAGAATTGCTTTCTCTTAACATCTCATCAGAGATGTTTATCTTAATAATATGAAGAGCAATTCTTGCTCTTTTCTTGAACCTTTGAGCCTCATCATAAGCTTCAGGTTCAACTTCAATTCCTAATACTATGTCCATTACACCATAAAGAACCAATAAAGATTCTATTCCATCCTTCCAAACTGAATAGTTGGAGGTATCTAGTCTCTCACTAGCTTCAAAGAAAAAATCTCCTATAGATGCCATGAATGTGAAGACTCCTTCTAAACTGGACAACAAAGAATGGAATTGAATGTGTTGCTACTGTTTCAATCTAGGATCTAACTTGGATGTTGATCCAACCTATTGAAAAATTTCAACTAAAAATGTGAGATCTAGCTCACATAGCTCGAGTTTCTACATGGTAGAGAATGATATTTACATCTTGTAAATGTACATGTATGATAAAAATCTTCATCAACCCCTATAGTCAAGTTGAATAGCTTTTTATTCTTCACAAGATGAATATTACCAATGAACTTCTCAAGTTAAAAGAGTACTTCATCAAAGGATGCTTGGGATTCATTAAAGAAGCTTTATGAATCCAAGTCTACTTCTAGAGTGTTGAGTCTAAGAAGACAAATCTTTCAAAGTTTGCAAAAGAGTGAAGAGAGTCCAAAATATTTTTGTTTTGAGAGTGAAGCCTTTGAATGATGAGTTATTTTGCATTGATGTGCATCAACGAAGGACAACTTGTTCAAGTTATTCTTAATGGTTTGTTGGATGCGCATGCTAACATTGTACAAAGTTTTGCCATTAAAAGAACTTTGCCAAATTTGATTTATCTACAAGAGATCTTGATTAATGAAGAATATAGGCTTCAAGCAAGTGGTGGACCTTCATCAACATCTCATTGAGTTGGAGAGGAGGCTATGTTCATCAAGGGCAAATTCAAGGGAAAAAACAAAAGTAAGTGGTCTAAAGGGCAAGATCAAGGGAAGGCTTCTTCAAATGGCAAAAAGAAAGATAGGTCAAAGCTAAAGTGCTTCTATTGTGGCATCAAAGGACACTTTGCAAGTGAGTGCTACAAGAAGAAGAGAGATCAAGGAGACAAGCAAGTTAATCTTACTCATGATGAAGATGGATGTTCAAAACTCATATGATGATGCTTTTGTGATGTCTTCATGTATGCTTGATAATGATGGAGATCTAGATCCATGGTGGATTGATAGTGGTGCAAGCTCACACATGACTTTTCACAAAGAGTACTTCACTTCTTTGTTGCCATAGGAAGATGATAAGAGGGTGATCTACATGGGCAATGATGGTGAGTGTGCAATCAAACGGATTGGCACAATTCCTATTTCTCTCTCTACAAATAGGAGTTCGTACCTTCCATTACCAAGAATTTACTTAGTGTGGGTCAATTGCTAAGTAAAGGTTTCAAAATTGAGTTTGATGGAGATGCTTGCATGATCAGAAGGAAGGATGTCTTGATTGAAAAAGGTAAAAGACAAGGGAAGTTGTTCAAACTAGATGCTTGTGTTATTGCTAACCAAGTTGGATGTATCGCAAGTGAGCAAATACCTATTCAAGTGGTTTGGCATAAAAGGATGGGGCACCTCAACCTTAAGTCATTGGAAGTAATGGTTAAGAAGCAATTGTGATTAGTATACCAAGATCCTTAAGTAGCATCAATCATGTTTGTGAGTCTTGTGCTTTGTGAAAGTCACATTGTTATGGCCCTAATGGGCGTTTGGACCATTAGGAGCTGTCTTGGATGTAGGGGCCAGGCCTAATCTGGACAATAGTCGAATAGGACCATGGGGTCACTCCCGCATGCGGTATAGGCATGTGTGTTGCATCCTAGTATGGGATAAGATGTAATGCACTGTGCTTATGCATGCGTCTTGACTATTATGGGTTAGGGGTACCTACATGCAGTGGACATGCATGGGGAATTGGCATGATCAGTTAGAGTGCTTCCATGTGGATTCAATGCTTGGGCAGGTGGGGTTGGCTTTACACTCTATATATACCCTTGAGAGAGAGAGAGAGAGGGTATGGCCCAATTGACACGTGTTGCAACGTGACAATGCATGGCCAGATGTGGGCCATATCTTCTGTCGGACACGTGTCAGTATGGCTGAAATTTTTTTTGACACGTGTCGCGCAGCATGTGTTGAAACATGCTGATGTGGCGAGATAGATGTCGTGCACACACTGGCCGGTGGTGTGTACATCGTCTCCGTGTCAAGCGCAGATTGGTGGACTACAATTTTTTTAGAATCGTGGAATATATTATATACTTTTGTAACATGAAATCGTCTGTCCATCCCTCCATATTTGTCTTCGTCGTCTTCTAAATAATGTATTCTTTGCATTGAATGTGCATTACCATAGAATTTCAAACTCTCACAGTAACCTAAGAGGCCATTTTTTCCATGACACATATAGATTATCAATTGAGTTACTGAATGAAAATCAGGATGTTGCAATGAATCTGGATCAATAGGATACAATGCTCCTAATGACCATAAATCTACATGCTTTAGCTTTTTCTCCCCGTAACAGATCATATCAAAAGTTGATAATTTGGATTATTTTGAATTTCTTGTCCTAAGCGAAGCATATTTTGGTGAAAGATCCACATGAAGATGATAAATCTTAGTCATCAGTACAGAAGTATAGTAGCAAACAACACAATGACTGTTAGGGATTTTTCGGATGGGGGTTGGTCTTGCTAGACCTAAAAGGAGAAGGGCTCACACTGTTCTTATGACAAAGATCGAGGAAAACTAATTCCAACCCTAGGGCCCACTCGGTCTCTCCGTGCTCTCCCTGCCAATGGAAGTTTTCAGGCTTCCAGAAGTATGGTAGAAAGAGGGTAGGTTCTGTTTTTGTCAATTTGGCCTAAGCAACTGCTATGGTCTCTATCATGGTAAGGTATCCTATAGTTTCATATTCGTAATCTCTACCTAGCTACCTACTATGTAGCCTTGGGTATTATTTGGTACTCGCCCTTTGGTATAGTGCTAGGTTTATCCTTTCTGATGCGATGCTAGTACATGTTATTTTCCATACACTAATGGCAATGAACTGACATCATTGGGTCTAGCGGATGTGGTCACACCAACAACCCTAATGTGTAGGTATGTCGATGCATTTCATCAGTGAGCAGGTCATTTGACGGATCGTGACATGCATGCCTGGGCTAGGTAGGTTATCATGTATAAGAAAAGCCCTACAACCTAACTGTCTGGAGATACTGGTGATGGTATCGACTAGCCTTTTACCAACAATCACACACCAAGACAAGACAACAAGTAACATGATGACACCAAGGCAACCATCAAACACTACTACAAGCAAACATCAACCAAACCCTAACTATTTTCAAATTACTATCAATCCTCACCCAAGAAGTAGGCATTCTAGTGAGGCAACCCTCATCCAAAAACCACCACTCCAAAAACAAATCACACTACCCATTATGCAACTCATATCATCAAAATAACTCACAACCCAAAAGCAAAACTCAAGCACTCACAAACAAGTCATATGAAGCTCTCCACTCACATGAAACAATACAATAAGAATCCAAAATCTACCAACTCTCTTAAAAATACATAGAGTGAGTTCCTTTTAAGCTTGATAACGATGGATATGTGTTGGAAGCCAATGATAGGCTTACCTCAAGCAACTATTCATTGTGGAAAGTGAGGATGAAATCACTTCTTGAGATGAATGATGTTTTGGATATTGTTGTAGGTTTGGAGGAGAGGACAACAACACAACAAGAACAATTCATATATGACAAGAGAGTTAAAAGAGCTCTATACATGATCAAGATGAATGTTACCAACGAGCTTCTCAAGGAAGTTGGTAAGAGTACTTCATCAGAGGATGCTTGAGATTCATTAAAGAAGCTTTATGAATCCAAGTCTACTTCTAGAGTGTTGACTCTAAGAAGACAAATCTTTCAAAGTTTGCAAAAGAGTGAATATGGAATGTCAAGAGACTCCTTCCATAACCTATGACTCTTTGAATGCCTTTCTTGTGGGAGTTGGGAACTCAATGGACACTTTAGAAGGGCGCCCTCCTACAGGTCCCATTGCCCAAGTTGTGCAAGTATACTTTGGTCCTAGACCAATAAAGTGATATGGTTTAAGTTTGAGGCCCAAGGTTTAGAAAAATAGTCATCCAATGACTTTCTAACACCTCTCTAGGTTCCATACCTCCATCCAAGGCATAGACACCTACTTGCCCTTAACCAAGGACACTAGTACCTTAATCTAAGGCACCTACTCTTAATACTAAGGGTACCCCTTATCCAAGGGTCACGTGACTCCATACCTCCAACTAAGGTATAGTCACTTGCCTGTCCTTATCAAAGGGCACATACCCTTAGTCCTAACGGTACCTTGTCATTTAGCCCCCAACACTAAATGGACTATTAGGGGTCTGAAGTACTGCTAGTTACATAGGTATGTAACACTGTACATGACAAAAGAAGTCATTGTAAAAAAAATATCACTCGATGTCCAAATTGTAAATTTTGTTTCAAAGCAAAAATGACAAGTAGATGAAAAAAATTTTACGCAAATAATGATGTGAGGCTTTGGTCACTCCATCTATATTTGGCTTGAAGATTTAAGAAGTAGAGAAGTCGCCAAACGAGATGTCTTTGCTCCAAGATACAATGCGGTCTTTGATTCTTCTCGTAATATTCTTTCTTCTTTAGACAAAAGTACCTCCTCATCTTGTTCATATCATGTTGCCTCCTTGCATGCGTTGCTCCTCTAAAGAACAAGCATTTGAATTCAAGCCATATACTTGCATCCTCCATTGGTGACGACACAAAGCATGTCAATCACCCAATTGTATTGAGGTCTTGCATATGGCATCAATGTCACAACACTATTTAAAGGGACCTCAATACTACTCAATGCAAAAAGGCCCAAACCAGCCTCAGGAAAGTGTTCACTAGGCATGATCATGTACATTCGACCCTAATACGTAAATGGTGTTCCATTTAATGGTAATGGTGATTGGAGTGGCCAACACAAATATCTACTTCTAATAAAAGTTTTCACTAATGGTTGAAAGCTAGGTGGAAGAGGAAGGTCAGACAAAAAACCTAGAATGTCTTTTGACACATCAGTAGTAATTTGCAATTATCTTTCAAACTAGTCATAATACGTCCAAGAGGTGTTCTTTTTTTTAAAGGGGTGGTCAAGTTTGTGGAATCCACATGGACTATCATGGAGGACTCATGTGCAACATCTAGGATAGGTGTGGTTGGGTGGTAAGAACATTCTAGAGATTTGGAGACATGGATTGAATCACAAGGCATTGATGAACTAATTATATCATGCAAGGGGTCATCATCAACAAGAACATCATCTAGGGCCAATGATGATCCAAAATCAATATTCATATGATTTATCCTATCAATAATATTCTCGATCTCTCTTGCGACTCTTTTTCTTGAAACCAACTTATGGTCCTTCTTCTGCAAAAGTTGAAAATGTTAGATGTATCAGTTTCTCTCTCTCTCTCTCTCTCTCTCTCTCTCTCTCTCTCTCTCTCTCTCTCTCTCTCTCTCTCTCTCTCTCTCTCTCTCTCTCTCTCTCTCAAGCATGAAACATAAATTAATATATAACACAAACCGTAAACCAGTAGCATGAAACACACACACAAACACACGCACGCACGCACACACCCACCCACACTGACCCTAAACACACATGAAGAGAAAAACAAAGAGAACATCATAGAGTGCTAATCGAACCACACGATTATATCCTACTCCAAAATGTCACCACATGCTCCCTCCCTGCGACGTTTGGGCTTTTTTGTGGAACTCATCTTCCAACAAAAAACATTTGAACCACGCCTTTAACGGAAGAAAACAAGGGCTACACACCTTCCTAGAATTGGGAGTGTTGGTTACCTTTAACTCTTTCATGACCTCTCTCTCTCTCTCTCTCTCTCTCTCTCTCTCTCTCTCTCTCTCTCTCTCTCTCTCTCTCTCTCTCTCTCTCTCTCTCTCTCTCTCGGACGTGAATGAGTCTATTATGGGTGATTGAATATGGAAATCAAGATTAACTACATCTAATCATTCTTCTTGGATTTTTTTTTTAGAAGCAAGTGAGAGATTAACTTCATCTAATCATTCTTTGGATTTTTCCTTTTAGAAGCAAGTGAGAGATTAACTTCATCTAAATATTCTATTTGGATTTTTCCTTTTAGAAGCAAGTGAGAGATTAACTTCAAAGTATCGTGGCACTCATCCTATCGCTCAATATTTATTGGCCAAACTATACTTGAAGTGTCATAAGGGTCGAAGATTAAAGCATTTCCAAAAAACACTTTAAAGAGTTTACCTCTCGTACTCTTGGATTCTCTGTGTGCACTCCATTGGTCCAAATATGATCGTTGACAATCCTCCTTGTCTGAATCCTAAGGCCTTTGTATTGTGTGCATGTACATGGTATCCTCTCATCATATTCTGGTTGAAACTGGTCCAATAATCCAATTTCAAATTGCACAAATTCTTTCAGTGTCATTCAAGTGAAAATTGACAGATTCTAACATGTGACGTATTGTAACATGTGACAAAAATTGACAAAATAGTCTTTGTACATTTAGTGCATTTTCAACCTTCATTTGTGATGGAGTGGTGTCTTGGCTTTCCAAAGAGCAATATACTATATCCAAAGAGCAAATCGGATTACATCACTATTACAAATAAAAAAATTATGATATAATCAATATACATACATGTGATGGATCAATAGGTGGTCCACGTCGACTGATGGAAGAGCTTGAAGATGAACCAGTCAATAGTTGTTCATTGTACTTTAGTCTTGATTGCTCCTTTTTTCTCTTTCTCTAAATCACGTGGAGGTACGATAATTTTCCTAGAATTCATAATTCCAATCAAATGTCATTGTAAGAATAAATTTGCAAGAAAAACTATACACTCATATTCAGATAACAAATAAAGTGCAATTGATGTCAATATCAATAACGATATATACCTGCTGTTGCGATCATGAGATGAATTGTTATTTGATGATGATGACATCGTCGATGACATATACACACTGTAGCCAGCTACTCTATACCACATTATAAATAATCATTATGAGACCGTATGTTCTGAACAAATATAATAAAATTTGTTAAAGACATGCCAACATATTCATGATCAAAAGCATTTATGTTATATTGAGGACCTTAGTGATATGTTACCTATATGATAAATCTTTTTAATTGTTGGTGTGTGACCTATATAGCCTTATATGAAATCATAGTAATTAGTTGAAATATCATTTAGCATTGTAATAAAGATGTCGATCAATGGTGTGTTATCTAGTATATGATTTCTTGCATACAAAGCAACCATAAACAAAAAGGGCGAATGCATATTGCTCGTCATGAGATACCATGGCACACTAGGCCAATCCAAAGAGATTTACCTTGAGATCACCACTCATCTTAGACAAGAGTTTAAACTGAGAGCTTCGAACATTGACTGCTATGTGGTCTTTAATTTAATTGAGATAGGCCTGCACGTACTATCTACTAATGTCTAACATTTGTCAGTATGAACCTCATTTTGATTGCTCGTCATGTGTTGCCTCACCCAAGCAATTTTCTTGATAGCAATGTTACTAGAATATTAGATTTACATTAAGCATAAGTAGAATATTTAAGAGGCCACATGACAAAAGCAAAGAAAAATTATTTGACCATGTAATTATGTCATCAAACTATATCAAATCTATGACACCTAGATTATTAATAAACTAAATGTTTTATGACATCACCGATTTGACAATATTATGTCATAAAATCTTTAAAAACTTGTCAAATTACTTGTTTAATAATAATATGTACTATTTCTTATCTCATGATTTTGTCTTGTATGTCAAATCTCAAGAAAAATAAAATTTATAACAATATAAAACTAGTTTTAACAATTAAATACTACCATAATGATCTTTGAATTGATTTTTTTACATTCCATCATATTAAAAAATATATTTTATGTAAAATCCTACAATAAAATATTCTCATAAAATCTAGAAAAGATTATGAGAATATTGAATGACATTTGAAGCATGCAAGCCCATGTGGGGGACCCTCTCACGTGCCAAGATAGGGCAAAAAAAAACGCGTGGAACATCCACGCGTGGATAACTTCTGTGTGGATAATCCACGCAAAACTTGAATGCCAATAAAATGGCATTTTCGCGAGCATTCTTGCTCCTCTTCTTTTGCTTTCAAGTTTTATAGGTTTTCTAATCTAGTGTTTAGTGCCCTTGCTTGCTATTGCTCTTCTAAGCTCTATAGATCTTGCTTGCTTGCTTTTGGTTGCTCTTCATTGCTAGTGATCTTGCTCTTGCTTTTGCTTGCTCTATTGATCTTCTTTGTTCTTGCTTACTATTAGTCTATTGCTTTCTATTCATTGCTTACTCTTCTAATCTAAAAGTCTTCAATAATCTTTCACTCCCATTCTCCACTACTTTGTAACTTTTGAAGTTTTTCTTTGATACAATGTCTTCAAGTGGTAGGTCAAGTGGAAGGTCAAGTGGGAGACCATCTAGGAGAAGAGCTCGTGAGGAGTCTGAAGAATATAATCAAGAGTGGTTTGAGAATCTATCTCCTCAACAAAAATGAATCAAAATAAATGTGAATTTACCTTTACTATTGTATCTCCATTGTTTTGCAATCTTTGCTTTTCCTTTTGCATGCACTTGATCTTTGAATCCTTTGCAATGAAAGCTCATTTTTCATATCCAAACCTACATCACAAACAAAAAAAATTTTAAAACTTATGATCACAAAACACATACTATTAACATCCATCAATGAACTAAAAATCTTACACACTATCATCCTTCTCACTCACATTCATCCTCATCTCATTCTCACTCCCATCTATACTCTCTTTTTCTCTCTCTCACACAACACGACACAAAAATTTAAAGTCACCTCTTTTTTCGGAACGAACCACATTTTGGTTCGCGTCAAATGTTTTTTTTTTGGACAAAAAACTTTGCGCGTGGATAATCCACGCAAATTCCATAAACTTTTCCACGTGGATATAAAAAAAAATTTATCCACGCGGTATCCACGGCCTCAACTCTCTGGATTTTGCATGGATAAAGCGAATTTTGCGTGGATAATCCACACGTGGATAATTATCCACGCAAAAGCCGAGCCTTTTTTATTTTATTTTTACTATGGCGTGGATTATCCACGCGAAATTAGAATTCCTATTTCCGGCTCTGGGTGTCGGAGGTTTGTCCGGTTGCCGGTAGTCGGACTTGGCGTGAATAATCCACGCATTTTGAATTTCACGACGTCCGGCCGATCTACTGCTGAAAAAGACATTTGCGTGAAACATCCACGCGTGGATAATCGACGCGCTCGTATCCACGCGTATATCCACGCCAATCTACGGCTATATCCATGTGAATTTTTTTTTGCCCGCGCGTCCTTTATATTGTGCGTGGATATTTGCTATATGTGTTCTTGTCTCTCTCTCTCTCTCTCTCTCTCTTATCTCATTCATGCTTATACATTGTTCTCTTGGGTTTTACTATCCATTGGTGCACTATACTTGTGATATCTTGCAATTTTATGTGTAGAATGCTTGTTAAAAGCTATTTTCATATCCACACATGTGAAATACAGTAACTTTTTGTTATTGTACAAACAACAACATTATTTTATATTTTGGTTAATGTTTGATCAAGATCTATTAGAGTTTGCATCTCATTCTTAGAGTAGATGCTGATTTTTCTACAGTGGCAAGATTGGTGAGTTGTTGTCTTTCTAACCCAAGATCATTTTATGGATTTAGATCTTAATTGATCTGATATATTTTACAAAAATCACCTAAGACCTACTAGCACAACTTAACTTTTAGCAAATCATCACAATATCTTACATCTATCTATCTTTATTGAGGCAAAGTCGAGAATAGTAGTATTCAGGGGATGGAAGAGAAAAGTATCTTGACAACAACTTTGCATCTACATTTGAACTCGTTGTGTTAACTTATTAACACACAAAACACACACACACACACACACACACACACACACACACATATATATATCTTATATTTGCATGAGTCAGCTTGTTTTTTGCAATTTTTATTAATTTGGTGGAAATTCCAAATAGGCCAGGGCACGTCTTAGCTTTTCATTTCACGTTCTAATTTTTATGCATTTTTATGTATACGCCAGACAGCGACCTTATTCTAACGGTCAATTGTTAAGCTATATTTAAATATATTCGGTTGCCACAAAAATATCCTCTTCTTTCTTTGCTCTCGCGCTTTCTCTCTCTCTCTCTCTCTCTCTCTCTCTCTCTCGCTCGTTTTTGTTTCTGGCGATGCCTATCCGAGCTGTCTCTCCACGGTCGATGACGCTACGATCTTAGTGCAGCATGAGACTGGAAGCGCTTTGAGTCTTGTGCACGCGAGCCACCAGCGCGTGTTTCCTCCAGATCTCGCTGGCATTAATTAGAGAACGCGTCGCTAACAATATTTAGGAATTGGGATACAGGATTCTGCAAGATTGTGCATGAGTAGACGCAGATGAATGTGCCCAATTGCTTTCTGATGAGAATTGGTTGGGTGTCTGTTTATTGCTGGACTGAGTTTTGTAATGGGAAGGTGGAATGCCAGGATGGTAGAATGGTCGGCTAGATCTTTCTTAGATTTGTGATCAAGAAATGCTACAGCCTACAGTAGTCTTATCTCTACAAATGTGGAGACAGAACATCTGTTCTGTAAAACAGTTGCTTGGATCATGTAGGTTATCATGCCGGTGGAAATAACGGAGGAAACTCCTATCAGAAGGATTGTATCTTGAGTGTTGATGTTGATGAAAAAACTCTTCTCTTGAACGTACATGAAGAGGTTGATTGGCTAACTGGGAAGAATAATTGTCCACAGAGACTGTGGCGAGCCTTTTCTGAGGACAGATCCACTATCATGGAAGCATTGTACTCCCGTCCAGGCTTCGATAGAAAGTTAAACGTGGTGGTGCTGGGTGCAGTGGTGATGATTTTATTGGCATTTCCTCCCGGGGGTGAGTTCAGCAATCCTTTCTTTCTATTTCTTTAATCTCTCTTCTCTCTCTCTCTCTCTCTCTCTCTCTCTCTCTCTCTCTCTCTCTCTCTCTCTCTCTCTCTCATCTCTCGCAGTCGATCGCTTGACCGTCTGGAAGAAAAATTTGCAGAGGCGTTTGATCCACTGGACCCTAACGGAAATATTACGATCAAATGGGATGTCATGACATGGACTGGAGACGGCTATATGGTACAAAATCCTTCCATCCATCTTTTCAGATCATGATATAATAAATTGGCTAAAAGCAAAAGAATTTGAGATCTAATATCCCAAAGCACCGCTGATGCATGAATGATGTAAGCAGGCTCAAGTAACAATGTACAACTATCAGCAGTACAGACACATAGAAGCTCCAGGATGGATACTGGGGTGGGCGTGGGCGAAGAAGGAGGTGATATGGAGCATGCAAGGGGCAGAGGCAACTATGCAGGGAGACTGCTCTAAATTTCATGGAGACGTTCCACATTGTTGCAAGAAAGATCCAACCATCGTAGATCTACTCCCTGGCGTTGCCTATAGCGCGCAATCTGCAAACTGTTGCAGGGGTGGAGTTTTGTCATCTTACGTGCAAGATCCATTGAACTCGGTTGCTTCTTTCCAGATCGTTGTTGGGAAGGCAGGAACCTCCAACATCACTGTTGCTCTTCCGAAGAATTTTACATTGACCACTCCGGGGCCAGGATATACCTGCAGCCCGGCAAAAGTTGTCAAACCAAGTCTATTCCCGACCCCGGATGGGCGTCGACACACTCAAGCTTTGAGTATATTCTCTCTCTCTCTCTCACACACACACACACACAGAAAAGTTTTTATTCGTGTGCAGTTTTTATTAAGATTCATGATCCAAAGTATTTCTTCTCTCTGCGAATCACAGTCTGATGGCTTTGTTTATATGCATTCAGTGACCTGGAACCTAACCTGCACATACTCTCAGTTTCTAGCACAGAGGGCACCGACTTGCTGTGTCTCCCTATCGACATTCTACAATGATGTCATAGTTCCTTGTCAGAATTGTGCGTGTGCTTGTCGGCCAAACATCTCCCAGCCGCTTCTCAGTACCGTGCCCATGTGTGTGGATCCGTAAGTTATCACCTCGACCTTATTATTTTTCTCGTGGTTGGATCATTTTTTTCCTTCGATTACGGCTGTGTTTTCAGGAAAGCAAACAAATTTTGAATATTCGACTGGAATTCAGTTATGCCATCTGGAGATTGAGATTGTATTTTTCAATTCTGGATCAAGGCTCAAGAACAGGAACGGAGTCATGAATTCTTGGCATATGTTTGCAGCGAAGATGTCTTCGCACAATCTACTAGCTCTGCAAATCAGCGCCCAGGAGCTTCTGCGATCATACAAAACCAGGCACCTCCAACTCTATTGTACTGTAGCATGGACATGTGCCCTATACATATACACTGGCACGTGAAGACCAACTATGTAGATTACTGGCGTGCTAAAGTATCTATAATAAACCGGCATGTCAAAAACTACACCATGTGGAATCTTGTAGTTCAGCATCCCAACTTCAATAACTTGACAGAGACGTTCAGTTTTCAGTACAAAGGATTAACTTCATACGGAGCAATAAGTGAGTAATGATTTTATCATCAATCCTTTTTGCTGAGAGCCTTAGCAGAAAAAGTAGGAGTTTGGATTCTCTCATGTCTGTAGCACATGTGACAATGGTGTTGTGGCTGTGCAGATGACACTGCGATGTTTTGGGGAATCAAGTACTACAATGACATGCTCCTAGAAGCTGGAGACAATGGGAATGTTCAAAGTGAGATTCTAATGAGAAAGGATCCAAGGTTTACTTTTACTCAAGGATGGGCAATCCCTCATAGAATACTATTTAACGGAGATGAATGTGTCATGCCTCCTCCGACTTCCTATCCTTTCATGCCAAATGGAAGTATTAAAGTTAAAACAGGCTTGTTTCTCCATGTGGTTTTAGCCCTAGCTGTAGTTTACTTGGCCACAGTATTATGATTCCATTTCCATTGCAGTTTGCTTGCGGTTGTGGAAAAGTATGCATAGCTACGTGATGACTCCTCTTTTTTTTTTACTACTAAAGGTGAGAGAAGTCCAAACTAGGGAAATTTACCGGCAATAAAACAGGAGGGGCAAAGGCTTATGAAAAGTTCCCTGATCTTTTATAGAGGTGAAGAAGATCAGACATGAAAATTGCAGCAGCATCCAAAATAGGCTCTTCATCCGGTGCGGATTAATAAAGATGTAGACAGCGGTCTTGTCTCTTTCAATATTGATGAGTATGCTTGCCGAAACAATTATGATTCTCAGTAGTCAGTACTCCCTTCAGCTCGGCTGCCATGAGCTGGTGGGCATGCTAAAAATAATAGCCGGAGATCTGTTGGAATTCAAATGCTTTCACAGTAAATGATAGACACAGATCATACAGTATATTAAGGACATTGAAAATTGAGCTTTGAAGTAGTGCTTTCATGTCATTTTCATGAAGGTCCAAAGTTCGCTCTCCTCCTGTGAGTATGGCTAGGTCACCTTGAATTTGCCCCCGTTTTGATCAACTTTCATTCAAAATTTGCCCCAAGAGAGAGGTGTGTATGATAGTTCCCCTCCACTTATAAAATCAGTTGACCGGACTTAGAGTAGAGTTCTTTGGACAAAAAGCCTTTCCAACACTTTGCTTCCCATCTGCTAGGATTATGGCTTGATCCAACTTGTTGCCAATCTCTGAAGAGGATCCTAGTCTTTCCCCTTTGAGGGAAAACCCAACTGATATTGGATATCATCCATGCTCAGTGAGTTTCAATTCCAAAGGTGGTCATCCTAGATGAAGACCAACTGCTCTATAGAAAATCTCCCCTGAAATTGCCCTTTCCAACTTTTGACTTCTTGCTTGCGTCTGGTGGGCGTTGTCGCAAATGAAACTAACCCAAGAAACAAGCTAGCCATCCATCCGTTGCAAACATCGAGTCGTTTTGTTGTCGTTCACGTGCGAGTACTTGAACTACAAATCCACACCACAGATTCTGTAGTCCTCTTTGTTTGATGGTATCAGCCTTCAAAAGAAAGGTTCCTTCTCGAGCCATCAGCTCCTTGTATCACAAGCAATCATGCAAACCAGGCAAATCACGAGTACTAAGACTCACCACGAATACATACAAGCAAGACACTCAGGTAGGTTTACTAACAAGTAAAAAGACAAGGTCCCCCTTTGAGATAGCCCTGCCAAAGGACCTTTGCTTGGCCCCGCACATACAGATCGATCACAGATTCAGCCCACAAAGAACACCCATCCAAATATCTGTGCTTTCACCATTAAGCAGCACATTACCTTAGTCACGTCCCACCAAATCTGGTCGGTAGCCCTTATAGCTAAACGATCGGCAGCTATCCCGCATCGGCAGCTAACCACCCGTGCTTTACACCCAAATTCGAGCAGCATCTCTGTATCAATGGTTAACCCGTAGAGTTCGAATATGTCGCCCTGCATCCCACAAGGCACAGACCATGCTTTCACCTACCTAGGTAGCACTTTGCCTCATCTTTCCTACGCGCAGACAGCGCCAGGCCCGAATCGCGGGAACTGACCGTGCTTACACCTCAAGGGCAGCACTTTGACTCATCAAGTCCCCCGTTCTGTCGACCACCCCGATCGTGGATGCACCCGTGCTTACACTGTGAGAAACACTTTGCACAACAGTTGTCTTGATGAACCCCAAACCATGGCCATTTCCATGAGATCGGCATAGCTGACTGGACAGTCGGCTCTGATACCACATGTAGTGCAAGCATCCCAAAGGGAGCCAGGAACCACGCCTTAGCTTCTCAGCCTTCAAATCTTGTCGTCCAAACCCACTTGACATACAAGCAGCCAAGTCGCCAACAAATATCAGACTTAACCAACTGGAAGTTCGGAAACCAGCATTGAGATCCAATTTGGCGCCACGTCAGATCAGGGGTCCCGATGTGGGTGACTTCCCTCCAAGCAAGCCGCCCGACATACATCAAACTTAACCAACTTGAAGCTCCGTTACAAACGAGTAACATCCATTCCAAGCAAGTGGTCTGACTTACATCAGACTTAACCAACTGAAAGCTTCATCACGAGCGCTAGAAGCCAACCTGGTGCCACGCTAGACTAGACAGCCATAAATAGGTAACTTCCACCCAAGCAAGCCATCTGACTCAGCCGACAGGTTAGAGCCCATTCCCTAAGAGCTTAACTCATTCATGTTCATGCAAGGAACACTCAGAACCACAAATACCGACAGATATGGAGACAACCAGTTCCTGGACCAAATGGTTCTGACAGCATATCGCTAGTAATTGCTTCAAGTATTGAAGTCTATATTTGGTAGTGGGTTGCAAGTGAAATTTTCACACGTGTGGGAGGCTGCTACACTTGTTTTTTGGTTCCATTATTCAAGTGATCATCATAGTTCTCATACAACACATCTTGATGAGCTTTTTGGTGGAAATTACAGAGAAAGCATCAAAGATCAAGTACCATTATTGAGATTTGACATTGGATCATCAAATTCAATTTATAGTTGTCTTGGACTGTGTTGGATCATCAAGAAGAAGGAGCATTCCTCTTGGAAGCTATTGAGAGGTTAAACTTTACATACAACTCTATTTGGAAGTGAGGATGGAGTCACTTCTAGTAGTTCAAGACCTCTTTGACCTTGTTCTTGGTGAGGAGGAGGAACCTCAAAGGGGACAAGATTTGGTGAGATACAAAAAGAGAGCAAGACTAGCATTGCATTATTTGAAGATGAATGTTAGTAATGATCTTTTAAAGGAAGTTGCTTGTTGTACCTCGGCCAAGGAAGCTTGGGATTTATTAAAAGCTATTTATAAATCCAAAAACACCTCTAGAGTGCTAATGCCAAGGAATTAAGTCTTGCAATGCATGAGGAATAGTGGTGAAAGTGCACAAGATTATGTGTTAAGAATCAAATCACTTAGCAAAGAACTTTCTTCCACAAGTGATAAAATTCAGGACAAGAACTTGTACAAGTGATCCTCAATGGACTTGGAAAGGAGTTCTCCAACTTGGTCCAAAGTTTTGCCATATGAAAAAGCCTACCTTCCATAGACAAACTCGATATGTGCTTGTGGTCGAGGAATGTAGAGCCCAACATGTCAAAATTAAGATTGGTTCCTTGTCCTTACATATGATGGAGATGAGAAGGCCAACTTCTCAAGAAAAGGCAAATGGAAGACCAAAGGATCCAAGAAGAGCCAAAGCAAGGGTTCCAAGGCTGAGGATGAAGCAACAAGTTTAAAGGCATAGGGCAAGAAAGACAAATCCACAAATGTGTCTTTTGTGGAAAAAAGGGACATTTTGCATCCGAGTGCTACAAGAGGCAAAATGCACAAGAAGGGAGCAAACAAGGGAACCTTGCACAAGAAGAGGAGGAAGATTATACAGACTCATTTTTTATGGCATCTACATCCTCATCAATAAGCAAAGGCGATTATATTGACACATGGTGGATTGATAGTGGGGCAAGCTCCCAAATCACATAGCAAAGGGACTCTATCTCAACTCTAGTCTCTTTCAATGGTGCTAAAAAGACTATCTTTACTGCAAGTGATCAAGAGTGTAGAATAGATGGTGTTGGTACCATTCCCTTATGTCTAGGATCTTCTAAGAGAATGAATCTAGACAATGTGCTATATGTTCCATCAATAACCATTTAGCAAGTAAATTTTCGGGAGACTATCTGGATGGATCCCTTCACATCACAGCCAACTGGATGACGCATTTGATGACCTAATTAGTTGTCCTACTATTGGACGTTGCCACATCTGCTTAGTATAAATAGCTGTTCATATTTTTACATTTTGTGTGTGTTGTTGATCTAACAACATTGATGCGATCAAGAGATCATCAAGTATTGAATAGTTAGCTCTCCCTCTCTCTCAAGCCTGCAAGCTTGGACACTCCTGAGCATTCTAGCTCACTTCTTTGGAGTTGATTATAGATTGTTATTGCACTTACCTCTTATCAGTAGTTGCTCTTAATACAGACTTATATTTAGTCGTTCAGAGATAGCTTATAGAGTACACGGCTTCGATCCACAAACTTGTTGTACATCTGTTTTGTTTCATACTAAATCAATACTATCTTTTTATTGCGCTCAGGTTTGTCTCAAAATATATGCGGTTCTGTAGTTCTTCGCGACAGATTATTTGTCTGATAATTCAATGTTTAATGTTTGGCTACGTAATCACTATAGTATTGATGATTTCAAAGTTAGTTACTATAAGATCGAACGTGATTTCTATCACTATCGTTTTGTTTGAAATTGATAGGCATAGTGATACATAGAGAAAGAGGAAGATAGTTTATTCCGCTACGCACGATAAGTTTTCTTTCTTGTCGTTCAAATTCTTTTTATTCGATTCTTTTCGACCTATCTTTTACACACCTCTTTTTAACATGGTATCAGAGCGTTGATACTTCTTCAAGGCCTAATACTATATCAAAGAGCAAGCTCTTATACTTGGTATCTTTCGTGATATCAAATTATTCTTCAGTTCGAATCAATTTGTTTCAGTATCAGAGAGCTGATTTCCATAGCACGGTATCTCTCTTAACGTCGTCAGACTAAAGTTCCAGATGGATTCTCAAAGCAAAGCCGGACTCATTGCAGACAAGCTGAATGGATCCAATTATCATTTATGAAAATTGAAGATGAAGAACTTGTTAATCGCCAATGAGTTTGAGATGTTGTTACAAGTATCAATGTGAAGCTTGAAGATGACTCAAAATGGAAATCGAAGGATGGTAAAGCTTTCGCGCTTATTATCCTCAATATATCAGATACTCAAATTATCCATGTAGTTGAAGCCAAAACTTAGAAAGAAGTTTGAGACATCTTGAGCTCACTATATGATGTGAGAGATGTAACCAAAATGTTAACAAACCCAATTTCTAACAGCCAAATGGACATACTCACTAGTATCCAGGAGAGCCCAATTCAAATGCCTCGGACCCAAACTCAGGTAACATGACATGTTCTTCTGTTGACAGACCTGGTACAGCCACGCTTGCCTCCATGACTACACAAGACAAAAAAAACTGTTACACAACTAATTTCAAAAGCAAAAAACAACGCACCTAAACATTTTCCCACTTTTTTCTGACAGTCAAGTCTCACCTCTATTCTCTTTCAACCAAGTTATGCATTCTTCATCGCTGTCCATACCAAAAAGGTGGACACCAGCCTTTCGAGCAGCAAGGACCGAGGTACCTACACCTACATGTAGGTCCAACGCCACACCACCCTTGGGGCAGAATGCGGAAAGCAAGAATAACATGAAATGTTTACTTTTTTTCAAAACTACCTCGTATTGGCCTATTGTTCTTTGTGTCTTTAGACCACTCTGAATGTGGCAAATAGTGTGTCCAAATATCACTATCCACATCCAACAAGCCGGTAACAAAATATTTTGACCAATTTCGGTCAATTAAGGGCATGGACCCTTATCTCAAGAGAAGGTATACATCCATAAAGTGCATTTGCAAATAACCACAACACTATGTCAGATAAGCAACTCACATACTTACATAAATAGATCTTCCAAGCAAATTTATAACTATGAAATTATACTCACATAGTCACATACTTACATACTTCCAAGCAAATTTATGACTATGAAACTATATGTATCGAAGAAGATCCAAGTTATAGTGCATTAATTTTCATAAATATGCAAGCACTGCATGTGAACAAACTTGCAACGAAAAAATCACAACTTACATTCATGCCATCCTCTCCTCTTCCAAATTTTTCAATTCCTCTCAACACAACACGTCTATGAATAGCCAACTTTCGTCGGCCGATCTGAATCTCAACTTGCAATCTATGAGTGGGGGGACTGTTAAGGATGATCCAACCACTGTCGTCCAATACAACCATGCATATATCTAGGCTGGCCTCAGGTGTCTCATCAGACCATTTGTTCCACATGGACCCACCGCCAACGACACTATCAACTGTGTACCCTGATGGCAAGTCCACAATGATGACCTCGGCACTGTAGGTGGTGCTCTTACCTTTTCTAATCCTCTTGGAAGACTTATTTCTTTCCATAAAGCATTTCATGGTTTGATATTCTTGTAGATTGTCCCCATGAGATAATCCTTCCCTTACCATGTTTACATCACCCACAATGACCTCAATAGTAGATGTTAACCTGGTGTTAACACCTACCATGTCCACTTTCATGTACTCATACTCCTCACGTCTTTCTTTAGCAGGCGTGTAAGGCATGGTATCATGTACATAGAAACAAAAACACATTTAAATTATAAATGGAATAAGATTTAAAGCAAGCAATAATTAACCAAAAAGAAAACATGAAGATGGAGCAAAGTTAACAGGTTGTTGTGAATACATCTATAGGCTGCATAGCATCATCAACTTTCTTCTTGCTCTTCTTCTCTACAACCTGAGGCTTCTTGGGAGTGGCAGTAAGGAAGGACCTCAGTGCCATCTTTGTTGCTACTGCATCATCATCATCATCCACAACCAAACGTCCTTTCTCATGCAGCTGGTACTATGTTTTTTCCGAGGGAGGACATTCTCCCTCCTTGAAGTCTATCCACCAAGGACAGAACTTCACTTCCCACTCACTCAGGCCATTTTTTTTGTTGAGATTGGCCTTTGCAGAGTACATAGAAACCTCCTTCTTCATGGAGATTTGATTCTACATATCCATTACCTAAGGCATTTCCTCCACAGCATGCTTCGCTTTAAGATGAAAGAAATCTTTGTCCAATTAAACACATGAAGTTGGATTACAGTAAAAAAAAACACAAACAAATTGTACCATGCAAATGTAAAAACATTCAATGTCACCTCCACATCACACGCTTTGTTGCTAGCTTTGCCCCTTCCTTTGCCTCGGTGGTCAGGATAGGTTCCATCACAGAAGATATGGAATCAAAAAGGTAATCCCCAAACCTCAACCTGATAGATGTAAAACATTTTGTGAAAGTGTTTGTAGCAGATTCCAAAAATCCTGTAACATGCACAAAAAACACATTGTCAAATCAAGTTTAGAAATACTATAATTATCAATGCGAAGGGCTTCAAAAATTTTCAATTCATTATTTTACTCCCATCCAAAATTTGAAATTTGTTTTAATGAGTATGCAGGCATAGTATTTTGTATACTATTCTTTGGAAGCTAAAAAATGTGCAAGGTACTATTATAGTCTCTTATTGCAATCTATGCTAAAAACACCTGATCCTTGCTATTTTTCACATGAATTTCATTATTTGGTACTTTGCTTAAAACAACTGAATCTCAATGTCAATCTGTAACAAGCCTAAGCCTAAATTTCAATTAGCATAACGTATCAATGCTTAAGCTACAGATGTGAAACCAACATATGTTCATCCTTGTCCTTATAGAAACTTTTTATAAGATGCAAATGGTGTATGACGTTTGCAGAGTTTCATAACAAAGCAAGTTCCAAGCAGAATTCTAGGAGATCATGCGCACAATCTATAAAGTCAGCGTGGTTATTAAATATAATGGAATTCCCTCCCCCCCAACACCAAAAGAGTCCTAAGAATAAAAACATTTTTACTCAAAATCAAATGTATAGTGCAAACTTTGTTTTGACTGGAAAGGTTTCTTCATTTTTATGCAATAATCTTCAAAACCTCTTGTCTAATATTAAAAAACCTCATTGGCAAAGAGTTACCTCCTGCATCCTGACATAGCTCAAGAATTTTCAAAGCCTCCAGTCTGAGTGCCTCATAGAATACTCCTCTGGCAACCCAAATGTGAAACATCTTGTCACCAATAGGAATATTGTACTGGTCTCGAGCCACAACTCCTCCCAAGCAATTTTTGAGCCACTGACACCTGGTCTCATTAGAAACATCTGCCAAACGCAAAGCATTCAATTTCTCCAAACCCAACGAGAATCCCTTTTCTTCCAAAGCTTTTGTGATTATCATTCTAAACCACTGATCTCCATTCTTGGGATCCACGACACCCAATAATTTACTCATTCAATTGCCATATTTTTTTCTTATACGCAATTCAACATGGGCTTGATGTTTTGGTTGAGTTGATGTGTCTGTCGTCTTACTCAATAGCTCATCAACCTCCTGCTGAATCTCATTTTGGATACATAAAAAGCAATACATTATGCATCTTGAAATTTTCAAACAAACAATGAAAGTGATGGAATCTTTTTCAGAGACAAGAGAAGCACTTACATTATACACAATCTTTGCCAACAAGAAGCGTGTAAGTGGGTACCATGGCAAAATCCCCTTTCTCTTCTCCAGATCTCTAGCAATCTGAACTTGAGCCAACTCTTCTGTTGTGAACTTACTTTCAAAATATGATGCGTCTCTCTCTCCCAATTTTCTCACTGAGAACAACACATCTTTCAACTTCGTCTTCACCACTGCTTCCTCATTCAATCTACAAGTAGACATGCATTCATGGCGATGCAATATCAAACATTAATAAATTCAGTCTTAACACACATTGAATAAAAAACAAGGAACATACGTAGCTAGCCGAAAAAGTGAACTACATAACATTGCTTACTTGTTGATTCTATTTAACGCTGTCAACAATGGCGTGGAATGAGAAGGTGAAACATGTATAAATGTGGCCTTCGCTGAAATATGCTTCTCTCTGTCAAAACGAAATGACTTGGCAATCTCTTCAATCCACGCCTTTGTTCTATGATTCCTGTCCCAGCACAAGAACATCTTTCCAGAAAGGTCAGCCCAATCTTCATTGTTGGCAAGTTCTCTCTCAAAGGAGTCATTCACTTCTGTCCATATTGAGTCCCATGTGGCTTTGATCTCATCATTAACTTTCACAGATACGCCACCTACTCCTTGAAAAGACCACACAAAGGCTCCCTTTTCTTCAATGTAACCGTCCATTTTGAAAGTAGTCTTAAAAACTTTTTTTAATGGTCCAACTTGACGAACACTCTCATGGATGTAAACTCTACAGAGGAATAGCTGGAGGAGGAGTATTTCTTACCATCCTCAAACGCTTCATGGTGGCCAAAAGCATCTCCACATGAAAGTTCTGTGGAATGGCAGAAATCTCATCATCTTGAGACTTACCTTTTTTTCTTTCTCCCATCATCTTCAGGGTCATCCAAGCTTACATCCTCATGCAAGTCTGCCTGCAAAACACAGAACTAGGTAGATAGCTCCTCTTCCTCTTGTGTCTCGTCCATCACGATATCTTCCAGACCCTCAACTGGGATGTTTTCTCTATTAGTAGACATTTTAATATCTTCTAAACCACTTGAAAAGCGTTGTGACTCAGCCTCAACTCTCCTGTACATGGACCTTGTCAAAACCATTCTGCAAAAAAAATTCAAAACGAATACATTTAACCACTCTGCAAAATTTACAACATTGGAACTTTATTTGTTTATAGCATCTTAGGATAGACTATACATCTCGTTCAAAAATAGAGTTTGGACTATAGAGGTCGTCAAAGTATTGCCTTTGAAAACTGAAACTGATACTTTTTACTCTCTCAAGGCCTTGTTATGAGTGAATATGATCTGCCTGTGGGGCGCAAGCCAGGGCCAAAAAAATTTGCCCTGGTAGCCCACATCCATAGCACGCCGGCGTGCCATGGAGGTGGGCTGCCAGGGCAAAAAAATTTTGCCCTGGCCAACGCCCCACAGGCAGGTGCTACTTTCTAGGCTCTAGTAAACTATGAAGTCTAAACAAAGATTCTCTGAAAATGTCTGAGATAACTTAATATTGAAACTAGAAGGTTGCTTCCAATGTCAGATCTTTGTTACCAGAGCATGCGATATGTACTATTCTTATTTTTTTCTTACCTGTGAGAACCGTGGGAACGATTCCTCTCTCTCAACGGTTCTCACGATTCTGACGGTGAGAGAGAGAGAGAGAGAGAGAGAGAGAGAGAGAGAGAGAGAGAGAGAGAGAGAGAGAGAGAGAGAGAGAGAGAGAGAGAGAGAGAGAGAGAGAGAGAGAGCAACCGTTAGAACCGTGAGTGAGAGAGAGGAACCATGAGAACCGTGAGTGAGAGAGGGAGAGCATTCGAGAGACAGAGAAAGCATCGTGAGAACCGCGATCGAGAGAGAAGGAGAGCATCCGAGAGAGAGAGAGAGAGAGAGAGAGAGAGAGAGAGAGAGAGAGAGAGAGAGAGAGAGGAACCGTGAGAACCCCGAGAGAGAGAGAGAGAGCTTTTGTCAAGGAGTCATTGGGTTGGCCAAGCATAAGATATTCAACAATATCTGCTGCTCACTCAAGTACTACTTCAACATAAAAAAATGCAGCATCTGGTAGCTCATCATCCACTTCAGTATTAAGAAACATTGATTCAATCCTTGAAACATGGTTGGCTAGATAATGTTGTCTACCCTTTTGAACCACAATGCAAAAATCAAATTTGGTCAATAATAGTAGCCATCTCGCAATACGCCCATGTGTTGCATGTCCTGTTCACCAAATAAAGTAACGGTTGATGATCAGTATAAGATGTAATATGTGTTGCCAATAGATAATGTCAAAACTTTTTAACAAAAAAAATCATGGCCAACGTTTCTCGTTCAGTTGTCAAATAATTCTTTTCAGGATCTGTAAGTTGTATGCTTGCAAACCTGATAGGATCCTTCTTGTATTCACCTGGTTGCATCAAAACTGATCCAATGGCATATTTTGATGCATCGGTGTGAATGTGAAACTCAATTGTCCAGATTGGAGCTCGTAGTATCGGTGTAGATGCTGGAATTTTTTTCAATTTCTCAAATGCTTCCAATGCTTCTACTATCCAAATTGGTACAATAGTCAATTTATATATAGGTCTTGCTATATCCGCAAAGAATAGTATGAATATTCAATAGTAATTTGCATGACCCACAAAAACATAGACTCCTCAAATTGTTCATGGCGGTGGTAGCTTAATAATGACTTTGATTTTGGAATAATCCGTACCAATGCCATGTCTTGATATCACATGTCCAAGGACAACTTCATGAGTGACCCAAATTTGGCATTTTTCTGGATTTAAGGAGATTTGGTTTTTGCGACAACGTTCAAAAACTTTTTCAAAATGATCCAAGTGGTCTGTATCTGCACTATGGACTCTGAGATTATCCAAGTAGATTTCAAGGAATTTCTGCAAGTAGTCCTTAAAGGCAAACTGCATCACTCTTTGACATGAGCTAGGTACATTACAAAGTCCAGACGGCATAATTTTATAAGCATAAGTTTCTCAATCTGTTGCAAAAGCTATTTTGTGTCGATCCGCAAGTGCTATCTTAACTTGGTTGTAGCCACTAAATCCATCCAAAAAATTGTACGCTTACGCTCCAACAAGACGGTCCAATATGCTTTCAGTAAAGGACAATGGAAAGTGATCCTTTTGTGTCACTTTATTAAAAGCTTTGAGATTCACACAAATTATCATCTTCCCGTTCTTCTTAGGAACCACAACAATTGGAGAAACCCATTCCGTATGTTCGATTTCATAAATAAAGTCGGCTTCAAGTAGTCTTTGCAGCTCTTTCTTTATAAGATCTGTAACGTTTGGATTATAGCTATAAAATCTTGTGACCTTTGGAACTGCATCAGGCATTAAGGGTATCGTATGCTCAATAATTGAGGTAGGAAGCCCTTTGAGATCCTTGTACGTCCAAGCAAAACAATCTTCATATTTGATCAATAACTTTCTTAACACTTGAAATTGTTTGGGAGTAAGTTGTGCTCTAACTTGAATAATCTTTTCTGGCTCTCCTAATTCAGCAAAATTCATTGGCTGAGTCCATCATAAACCTCCTTTGTTTCTGGTTCTTTCTCTTCAGGTTCACGATGAACTTTCGGTAACATCATCACCACATCATCCAAAGTATAGCGTTTGAAATGCTCAAACATATCTTGTTGGAATTCTTTTGATTGTTCTTTTTCATAAGGGTTGATCTTTGATCTTCGTTTAGCTTTCTTGGTAAGAATCGATCTTGGAGGCGATGACCTTCTAGATGATCTGCTTGTCTCTGAAGGTGATGACTTCCTTGATGGTGATTTCTTGCGAGAAGTCTGACTTGAAAAATCATCTTTGACCTTTCTCTTTCTTTTATCCAATAAGGGTGGTACATTCTTAGAATCAACTTTTTGAGATGATTTTTCCCATTTCATGACCATATTATAGTGTTGCTTAGCTTGTTTCTTTGTCATAGGTACTACCATCTTGTCCTCCTTCAGTATAACTGCTTTTGGCGGCTTTATTGTCGGTTCATCCGGAATATCTCGAATTCCATATCTTGTAGGATCCATATGATTGAAAATCTGCTCATCTGTAAGTTTTGCCTCTCCATCAAGTCAAAGCATGACTAACATGTTTTAAATCATCTTCAATTAGATCTGGAATCAGTTCAGTTGATATCCAAACTAGGTTCATCACATTCAATGGAAAAGTGATCTGTGTATCTAAAGTTTGATCAAGCAAGGAAATTTTGTTTAATTTGGATTGATTATCTTGTTGGCACATATAGCCTACTATAGAATCCACTGTTGCAAGAGCTTGATTCCAATTTACAATGTCGGTTTGAGAGTCATAATGGACTCCCAAAGTCTTCACTTATCGATCACAGTTATGATCCATTGTTGATAAATTATCATCCTCTCTTTGGACTACTGGCTTGATAGTCCAAGCAATTTGGATCTACTTTGACCGCACACTCACGATTTTCTCAAAAGTAATTTTGTCGGTGCCCCAGTTATGAACTCAAGCGCAACTCGTAACCATGGACGTCCCAATAAAATTCGATATACATCTGGTGCGTCAGGTAAGTTCATCACTACAAAAGTAATGACAAACTGTACTCCAGCTATTTTGACAAGTAAATCTTCAGCCATTCTTCTTGGATGACTGTCATTTGATTAGCTAGCTTAATGGCAAAAGTGGCAGGTTCAGCTTGGTAAGTCCCCAGTTTGCACATAGTTTGGTTGAAATCAAATTAACTCCTGAACCTCCATCAATCATGGTTGTTTCCTTATTAAACTGTCTATGTTGTATCGGCAGGGTGATGTTTTTGTGCTCACTTTTCTAGGTTGCTCCCACATTAAGTACTTCGTTCGATTTTTCAAACCCTACACAAAAAAGTGGTTTCTAATGGACTGGTGGTTCCATCTGAGTCAATTTTTCTGCTAATACTTCTTTTGCTATCGGCACCAGCTTAAGAAATTCTCCTAGTGTAATATCCATCTTGCTAGACAACATATTCATGATCATTTCTGTTTGCAGTTGATGATGGTGCAACTGTGTATCAACATCTGTTCTTGGATCTGCTTGTGGCATAGATGGAGAAAGGACTTTAGCTATTGCTTAAGCGGCTTCTAGGGCTTCTTCTTCTTGCAATTGTTTAATCCATTGTCTCATATCCTGGTATCTCTTCTTTTCTGCTTTGAGATTCGGATACACGTCTGATGCGGTTGGTATATTTGTAGTTGGTGCAGATTCAACAGGTACTGGATCAACTAGAACTCCTTTCTGTTTCTGAGCTCTAGTAACAACCATCAAAGGTACAGTTGGTTCAGGTTGAACTATTGGTCTTTTCTTGATTGCAATCATGTTCATTGGAGCAGTAACTGAAGGGGGTTTGGGTCTTGTAGGACAATCTTTATAACAGTGTCCATAACCACAGTGTCTACAGAATGGTACACACTTCCCTTTGTTTGGACATTCAGCAACTCTGTGATTCTCTCCGCATGCAAAACATCCAAGTGGCACTTTGGTCCATTGTTTAGTTGCTTGTTGTTGCGCAACAATATAGATAGCATACTGCTCTGAAGGACCACTCTCGTGATCATGGCTATAGTTCCATTGCTCATTAGCATGATGAGGTTCTGGTTCCATTAGATTAGAAGGAGGAGCACTCTGTTCCATTGGAACTGGCAGAGCTAGTCTATTTGGAAATCCAAGGCCAAAATTGTTCAACTCTTGCCGTCCAAACTCACTTGACATACAAGTAGCCAACAACGATCGGACTTAACCAGCTGGAAGTTCAGAAACCAACATCGAGATTCAACCTGGCGCCATGCCAGATCGGGGTTCCCGATGTGGGTGACATCCCTCCAAGCAAGCCGCTCGACATACATCAAACTTAACCAACTCGTTACAAACGAGTAACATCCATTCCAAGAAAACTGGTCTGACTCACATCGGACTTACCCATCTGGAAACTTCGTCATGAGCGCTGGAAGCCAACCTGGCGCCACGCCAGACTGGACAGCCATAAACAGGTAACTTCCATCCAAGCAAGCCATCCAACTCAGCCGACATGTAAGAGCCCGTTCCCCAAGAGCTTAACCCATTCACGTTCATGCAAGGAACACTCGGAACCACAAGCCGTGACAGATATGGAGACAACCAGTTTCTGGACCAAATGGTCCCGACAGCATACCACTGGCGCTGCGGACCGAATGGTCCCGACGGCATACCGATGGCGTCCCGGGATACGACCCTCAGCTATGTGCCAAACTAAAAAGTTTGAAGCGGCCTCACAAATGGCGCTTTTACCGAACACTGAAACCCAGAAGGTAGTCAGAATCAGTTTGAGAAGAATCCCACTTTATTGATAAATCTGAGAAGGTTACATTTCAAGTGTGTGACCGACCCTAGTCTCCGGGGCGGGCGCTGGCATGCCAAGGCGAGCGCCAGGACAACATTCCAGCCAGGGAGGCTGAAACTTGGTCAGAGCTCGCGCTGAGGCGCAACCCGCACTCCCCTATAGTATTGGTGGGATTCGCCACCTCCCCTCATACCAAGTACTCTACCCAGGCTGGTAAAGCACGTTTTCTCTCTCTAGAATTTATCGATCCCCTTAATCATGCCTAGATCGTGTGAGGTGACTGCACATCGATCTGAGCTCTCTGGACTTCGCTGGGACCGGTCAAAGACTTTCAGCCATAGGAACTTGGCGCCGGCTGGATTCTGGTCACAGTGGCGCCGGGAGCGGCGCCGACGCCAGTGGTGCTGGGCGCAGCAGGGGTGCTGCTGGCGCCGGAAGTAAAGCTTGTAAAGGTAAGTTTACAGCATCCACCCCACCTTTATAAAATCTGATGTCCTCTCCAGATGTCAGATTAATGTGAAGGTGTCTCCCAATCAAAATTAACTATACATTTGAGCTACTTGGCACAGTACTCAATTTACTGGCCGCTTTTTATTAACATTGAAGCTGGCACACCACAAGTCGGAGGGTCAGCTCTTTGTACTAAAAAATACTTAACTTGAAAATATCACTTTGTCTGGGAAAAGCGTAGATTTTATATCGCTTACGTAAAACCCAAGAACCTTATTAACTGGTGACAGAGGCCTTTCTGTGAAATGTTCGCCCCCGTCGCTTCTGACTTTTGACTTTGGAACTCCTTTGAGCTCCTCATTTGTCCTTGACGCACTTTGTGTTGAGCTTCCTGAGCTCCAGATTTGATCAGTTCTGCACAGGTATCAGGGCTCCCTGAGCCAAAGGATTTGTCGTTTGATTGCCCACTTTATGGCACGAGTACTAAGACTCACCACGAATACGTGCAAGCAACACACTCGGGCATGTTTACTAACAGTTAACAAAGACAAGGTCCCCCTTTGAGATAGTCCTACCAAAGGACCTTTGCCTGGCCGCGCCCATACAGATCGATCATAGAAGCAGCCCACAGAGAACACCCATTCAACTATCCGTGCTTTCACCATCAAGCAGCACATTGCCTCAGTCACGTCCCACCACCTTTTGGTCGATAGCCCTTATAGCTAAACGATCGACAGCTATCCTCGAATATACCAACCCCGTGGACGCACCCGTGCTTTCACCGTTAGGCAGCACATTGCCTCAGTAACGCCCCCACCAAATCTAGTCAATAGCCCTTATAGCTAAACGATCGACAGCATACCAACCCAATCGTGGAGGCACCCGGGAACCGCGACTTAGCTTTCCAGCCTTCAACTCTTGTCGTCCAAACCCACTTGACATACAAGCAACCAACAACGATCGGACTTAACCAACTTGAAGTTCAGAAACCAGCATTGAGATCCAACATGGCGCCATGCCAGATCGGGGGTCCCGATGTGGGTGACTTCCGTCCAAGCAAGCCGCCCGACATACATCAAGCTTAACCAACTCGTTACAAACGAGTAACATCCATTCCAAGAAACTAGTCTGACTCACATCGGACTTAACCATCTGGAGGCTTCGTCACGAGCACTGGAAGCCAACCTGGCGCCACACCAGACTAGACAGCCATAAACAGGTAACTTCTACCCAAGCAAGCCATCCAACTCAGCCGACATGTTAGAGCCCGTTCCCCAAGAGCTTACCCCATTCACGTTCATGCAAAGAACACTCGGAACCACAAGCCGCGACAAATATGTAGACAACCAGTTCCTGGACCAAATGGTCCCGACAGCATACCACTGGCACCGCGGACCGAATGGTCCCTACGGCATACC
>CM055105.1:11289729-11366403 GCA_029204225.1 Diphasiastrum complanatum
CTCCTTCATTATCTCAGCTACGTTCACCGAAAGCAGAAAATGTTCGGGTAGAGGTATCACGAACTCCCAAGATGCTGTTGGCGAAGCTAAGAAGTTTTTGTAAGAGACTCTTCAGCACCATAACAAAGGTATGGATACTCGGTGGCGGCCTAAGAAGGATCCAGATACGCTTGTCATACGCTTCACATCTGCACAGAAAAAGGCAAGAGAGGAAGCTTCAACAAATGGAAACGGCGCGGAATCTCTCTCTCGGGACTGGCCTCTGCATTCTGGAAATCTGCACGGACAGCGGGTAACGAGTTTTAGTTCTCTATTTTTTTTTTTTAAACGGTTCGAACGGTTCAAACCAGACGTTCGAATCACAGTTTTTTCAGCGAACCGCGATTCGACACAACATTGCCAGAGACAATAACACGGTCGAGTAGAATGGTCAACAAGGGTAACATGTCGGCAGCCTAAGTAATTGGTTCAGTCTCAAGGTCCGTTTTGCATAAGTGGAAAGTTCTATTTCTAGCTTTTTTTCAAACTTTCATGGTCCTCTTTGAGGCCCATATTCCAATTTCCAAGGATTCAGGAAATATTCACGATGTGTTAATGTTTTATAGATATGTTGCACCTCGTGTCATGGTGAAAGAAATATGGGATCGATGTTCTCAACAAACTGTAGGTGCTTGCCATTAGGATCCTCTCATAGGACTGCACAACAATTGCATGTGAGGGGACTTGGGAGTGTGTTCTCTCTGATTCATATGAAGAAGAGGAACATAATTTCATTGCAATGTGCATAGTGTTAGAATTAATGGTTAGTTAATTGTAGAGGCCAGCTTGCGAGCTAGTTTAAAGGACTATTTCTATTTCTAGTATAAGTCAAAGTCTAAGTTTGACTAGGTACCTAAGATAGTACCAATTTTGCTAGAATAGTATAGAATACTATTTTATGATTATGCTAACATAGATTGCTATTCTTGAGACTTAGTAATTAGCATAACTGCTTTTACCAAATGGTATAATAGGCAAATAGCGTTTGCTTTAAAGCATGTCCAGTCTCTATAAGAGTAGATGGGCGCCCTCCTTCATGTTGAATCAACTCAGATCAATTCAGTTCATTGTTCTTGTGATTCCTCTTCTTCCTCTTGAGTTTGGTTATTTTGTGAGTACTAATAAGATTAGTCTACTCCGAGTTTGAGAATCACTGAGATTCTATCATGGTATTAGAGCAGGGTTCCTAAGATCGGGATCTACGGAGGAAATTATTGGTGCAGGTCACAACTGGTACAAGTTCATCTGAGGGTGGCAGATCTGGTGCAGGCAGGATATAGCTGGTGCAGGCAAAAACTGAGGGCGGCAGATCTGGTGCAGGTCACAGAGCTGCAGGTTACAGCTGGTGCAGGCAGCATCTGAGGGTGGCCTTGTACAAGTTGTTTTGAATAGCTTACCATTTCAATATCAAAACTTTGCTATGACACGAAGTTTGAGGGAAAGATCGATGACATTCGACGAGCTAAATGGATTGCTACTTCAAGAAGAATTACGAAGACAAAACTTGATGTCTAGGGAAGATTTCAAGGAGCTGGGTTTCTTCACCACGAATCAAGGTAAGAAGGGCAAAAAGAAAGGAGGTAAAAAGGATCACAAGCAGGAAGGACAATTCGGAAAAAGGAGACAGTTCCAAGTCCAATCCAAAGAGAAATGGCAATTGTAACTTTTGTGGTAAATATGGTCACTTTGCGTTTGAGTGCACGAAAAAGAAGGCCATCCAGGACAAGAAGAAGCAGTCAAGCAACTTCATTGAAGACAAAGACAAAAGTGAAGCTGTGGGATGCTATGGGTTATTCTTAGCTTCAACATCAGAGAACTCTAATGACTATTGGTACATTGATTCTGGAGCAACGCAACATATGACACCACATCGTGAGTGGTTCACACAGTTTGATGACAGTGGTGTAAATGCACATGTCAAGCTTGGAGACAATTCTTCTTATGACATCAAAGGTAGAGGTACAGTGAGAGTACATTTACCTTCAGGGAATATAGGAGAAATTAAGAATGTTCCAGGTTTAAAGAAGAATTTACTTTCAGTTTCTGCTATTGCTAAACAGAATATGAAAGTTGAGTTTGATGATCAGAAGTCTCATAAAAGACAAAAACAAAGGTTACAAAGTTGTGGTCAAAGGATCTTTGTAAGGTCGACTTTACAAACTTGATGCGTCTACATCGGATCATCAGGTTTGTGCAGCTTCTGATAGCATGGAGAGCAGGATGTGGCACGAAAGGTTTGGACATCTGAACTATAAAAGCTTACAGGTTCTAAAAGACAATAATATGACAATAGGATTACCTAATATTGTATCTGCAGAAAAAATCTATGAAGGATGTGTTATGGGCCAGCATCACTGTATGCAGTTTCCTAAGGATGGAGCATATAGAGCCAAGGAGATCTTGGACCTTGTTCATACAGACTTATGTGGTCCCATGCAGACTGAGTCTATAGGGGGAGCATCCTACTTCATGGTATTTGTGGACGATTTTTCCAGGAAAGTATGGATATACTTGCTTAAGTACAAGAGTCAAGCTTTTAAGTTCTTTACTCAGTTCAAATCGCTTGTTGAGAAGCAAACAAGAAAGCAAATAAAGATTCTACGTTCAAATAAGGGATGTGAGTTCATATCTACAGAGTTCCAAGAATTCTGCAAAGAACATGGAATCAAGAGACAATCTGCTTTGACAGATACACCACAACACAATGGAGTAGCCAAGAGAAAGAACAAGTCCATTGTGGAGAGTGCTCGAAGCATGCTATGAGGTAAGAACCTCAAGAATCATTTGTGGGGCGAAGCAGTTTGTACAACAGTTTACTTACTCAACAAAAGTCCTACAAAAGCAGTTCTCAATCGAACTCCAGAAGAAGCTTTCATAGGTATAAAACCTAAATTGGATCATCTGTTTGTTTTCGGTTGTATTGCATATGCTCACGTTCCTGAAGATCATCGTCAAAAACTTGATTCAAAGGCAATCAAGTGTTTATTCCTTGGTTATGATGAGGAAGAGAAGGCATATCGCCTTTATAATGTTACCAGTAGGAAGGTGATTATGAGCAGGGATGTTGTGTTCGAAGAAAATGAGTCTTCTAACCTAGAAGATCATGAGGAAGATGTATTTTCTCCTACAACAAAAACTCCGGTTATAGATGATGTTCAGGAAGATACTCCATGTGATACAACTTCTACACAAATTGAACCAATGGTGAGTACACAGGTGGATCTTGGTAAACGTAAGGAAAGGTCAAGAGTATTTGATACATATTCTCCTTCTACGTCACCTACAAAGAAATTACCAAGATGGTATTGTGAGACTATACAAGATAGTCAAATGTTGGATGAGGGAGAATCGAGCCAACAAGGAGCTAAGAGATTGACACGATCAAGTGGATACTATTGTGAAGCTGGTGAAGAAACACATTATGCGTTTATGGCTTCAGTATTGGATTCTGAGGATCCTTTATTTTATGAAGATGCTGCTAAGGAACAAGTTTGGATGAGGAGTACAATTCTATTATGAAAAACAACAGCAAAGAGGATTTTGTGTTATGTCAAAGGGACACTCAGGTATGGCATTTATTATGGTAAAGGAACAGACATAAAACTTGAAGGTTTTGTTGATGCTTACTGGGCAGGAAATGCAGAAGATAGAAGATCGACTATAGGATATACATTTAATCTTGAAACTGGAGCTATATCTTGGAGTAGTAAAAAGCAACCAACAATTGCTTTATCTTCTACAGAGGCAGAGTATAGGGCTACTACATCAGCGGCTTGTGAAGCAATGTGGTTACGAAGGATTCTAAAAGATCTTCATATAGAACAAGTTGAACCTGGAGTACTTTGGTGTGACAATCGGAGTTGCATTCAGCTTGCGAAGAATCCGGTGTTTCATAGCAGGTCACAGCATATTGAAGTTCAGCAGCATTTCATACGAGAAAAGTTGCAGAGTGGTGAAGTAGAGTTGATCTACTGTGACACCAATGATCAAGTTGCAGATATCTTCACAAAAGGACTTGGTCGTGAAAAGTTTGAGAAGTTCAGGACACTCCTAGGTGTAATTGATAATCAATTATCCATTAAGGGGGAGTGTTAGAATTAATGGTTAATTAATTAATTGTAAAGGCCAGCCTGCGAACTAGTTCAAAGGCCTATTTCTATTTTTTGTATAAGTCCTAACATAGATTGCTATTCTTGAGACTTAGTAATTAGCATAACTGCTTTTACCAAATGGTATAATAGGCAAATAGCTTTTGCCTTAAAGCATGTCCAGTCTCTATAAGAGCAGATGGGTGCCCTCCTTCATGTTGAATATATTCAGATCAATTTAGTTCATTGTTCTTGTGATTCCTCTTCTTCCTCTTGAGTTTGGTTATTTTGTGAGTACTAATAAGATTAGTCTACTCCGAGTTCGAGAATCACCGAGATTCTAAGACAGTTGGATAAGCATGCCAAGTTGCAACTATTAAAGAAACTCAAGGAGGTAGGGGAGCCCATACAAGTGTTAGCTATGTTGAATTGTGAACCATGCACATTGTGTATAGCATACACTATACAATGTACATAGTATTGTAATTACTAAATAACATAGAATGATCTGAAATCTTGATTAAATTTTGCAAATCAATGATCAATCCCAATGAAATGAATGTGGATTGGTCATTGGGGTGTCTAATTTCATAGTCAATCCAAGTTGTCTTCTTACATGCACTGGTTTCTAAGTAGTCTCTTTTTTGATCAAGTTCAAAGCATTTGATGAGGTTTTTTATGTTTGTTTAGGTCACTCTCTTTCACTTTGAAGATAAAGTACGGCCTGGGGCAGCTGAGGTTCTGGATTCTTTGAAAAAACAAGCTGGCCTTCAAGTTATAATGTTAACTGGTGACCATTCTGAGAGTGCTCAAAAGGTTGCTGAAGCAGTTGGTATTGATGTAGTTTACTCAGGATTAAAGCCTGAGGACAAGCTTCACAAAGTCAAGAACCTTGCTTGGCAAAAAGGTAATTTCACCACTAATGCCTTTAATTGTTGGTGTATATTTCTCTTTGTAATACTTTTTAGGAGATTAGCTAAATATCTTAAAAAAAGTTGCATTTTTCTAGAAAACAAAAACAATAGTGAAGTGAAATTTCCTAAGAAATAAAAAATAATAGATCTACTTACTTAAAAAGTTTCCAGATTTAATCCAGGTCCTCTAGGGATAAGAATGCTGCGTTCATAGTAATCTCAAACCGTGAAATTCAAGAAATTGATCTTAAGAATGCTGCAAGTATCGGGAATCAAGCACGAGATGGGTTGAGGATTCTTGTGAAGATGATTCCTATTTACGACAACCATCATGTTAAGAATGGACTCGCTAGGGAGACAAGCTTTGTCTTCTCTAGGCATAGTGTTAGGGAGAAGGCAAAACATGTGGGTGACATGTTTTGAAATAATTTTGCATTTTGAAGCGTTGCACTCTAGAATGTCTTTTTTCTCTAACACTACTCCCTCACATATCATCAACTTTGACTAGCTTCAAAATTTATATGTTAAGACTCCATATATTGTTATCTTAACTATATATATACTATAGGTCAAGATTTAGGATTCATTATCAAATATGTTCTTATGTGTCAAACGCTAGAAACCAAATCAAAGTTTATTTTATAAAAAAAAAAAATCTAGAATACAACTTTTTGTTTGGGATTTCTATGGTTTTCATCTAGCGTTTTGAACAATAGGTTAGGTCATTTCAAACACATAAGAACCAAGGGTTTTGAGAACGATTCGAACAAGTCGATTTGTCTGTCTGAAGCAGAAAAGAATCGGCCCAATTAGACTTCAAATTGTCAAATTGTTGTAGTTTTTTATTTTTTGTTGATCTTATTTTTGGTCCTTTGTTAAAGCAAAAACAAGTGCTAGTCTAGGGTCTAGGGCACAATTCCTTATCTTTTCCATGGGGACTTTGTTTGATTGGCTTTGCTGTTTAGTGCTAGCCTCATCATGATTCAGTCTACCCTTCAACTTTGGAGAAGTGATCAAAACTCAATACTTGTTTTACAATGTATGAAAGCTAATGTGCGCACGTGTTTGTGCATATGAACTACACCTACTCAAGGGCATTGATGACATGAGTAGGGATGTCACATCATATTGTCCACATTACGCATGGTGAAATTGGTGGTATAAGCGTGTGGTTAAGACTCCATAAGGTCGAGTATTGTGCATCTCCTTTATTATATTGGGTATTATCCTAGACATAACATTGATATATGCAATTACACCTTTGTACAACGTAGACTATAATTAATGGGTTTTGTCTTCTGGCTATTGATTCTTGAATTATAGATGGTGAGTGCTCAATGGCTTCAATGCTCAATGTTATAACTTCATAATATTGAAATTTGTAGAGCTCTTTGAAATTGTCTTGAAATACAATCAAGGTACTTGATCTATAGTAGCAAGATACCCAATGATCGAATTTTAGAATTAGATCAATGCAACCTTTAATGCTTGTGTTAAAGCTTATAACTTAAGAATATTGAAGCAACTCTTCAAAATTGGTTGGAAACATGATAGTAGGTATGTGATAACAAGACACATCCCTTATACACCTATCCTTGATTTGGGCTCTCTGACACTATAAATAGGGTCTAGGTCCTCACTCCTCAGACACTTGGATAATTCATAAGGATGATTTAGTGAAGCTTTTATTTGAATCACATCAAATTCTTGTATCAGCCTGAATCAAATAAAGGAGAGATTTGTGCATTGATTTTCGTGAAGATTATGTTTGAAATGACTCCGATTTTCAAAAAACATTTTGAGCAAACAAATTGAAATTTTTTTGCCTTAGATTTTTTTTTATTCTAGTTGGGCTGATTCGGACCATTCCTATTTTGAACCACGATTCAAGAAACATGCATAAGAACTTATCCCTATTAATGATATATGTATTCCAATAGAAACTCTACTATATCACTATATCTTTAATTTAAACTGATCTTTAGTCCCCATTGTTTTTAAGAGAAAACTTTTTTAAGGACCTTTGGAATGGGGTGTTTCAAACATAGTTGCACTACTTTTTTGGAAACGCGGTTCAAAAACGCGTTATTGGATTCTGGGAGCATTTCTCATAAACGTGTTTTTTTTTTTTTTTTTTTTTGTGGGCAATATGGGTATCAGATGAAAGCTCTAATTAAGGCCATTATTTTTATGTATGTCGCCGAGCATTTCTAATACAATTTGGTCAAGTTTAGGTGCATTAATCCATGTTGTGTTCTGTCAAGGATAAAAATTCAAAACTAACCTCTAGCCTGTTCGTTACGATCAAGGTTGCATCCCAATTTGAACAGGTCGATTCGAACCGGCCGGTTCGAACCGATTCTTTGGGGTTCAAACCGCCAGGCCAGGTTCCAATCGGAAAACGGTTCGAACCTGTTTTTTTCATTCTTCAAAAAAAAAGTCATATTCACTGTACATACTACAGATACTTAATAGCTGACTAGAGTATAACTGAAATTTGAGCTCAGAGGCTAGAGCTGAATCCTGATAATAGTTATTAGTGACTACTAACTAGTGACCACTGACTAGTCTGATACAATGATATGGATAATGTTAGCTACTAGCTAGGTAGAGTCTAGAGTCTAGACCGTACTACGTAGGTATAAGGACCGTAGATTGTAATTTTGTTTCAAAGTTGAAAGTTGAAGTTCAAACTTATTTGCAAATTGCAATGTCGAGATCGGAGAAAAGAATAAACAAGAAGGTTATGACAATGTTTGAGATAGCCAAAAAAATTTAGGTTAGAAACTTAGATTTATTTGACATCTGTCATCATCATTCATCATTCAACATTGAACGTTCTATATGTAACTACTAACTACTAACATAATACATTAAATACCAAAATCAAAATTGTAAAACTTTAAAGATTAAACCATTAGTAATTAGATAATCGACTAACAGACTACAGTTAACTTCAGGAATCAGAAACTTCAAACTAGAATCCATAATATATCATGATTCATAAATTTCTCACCTACACTCTGCATGGCCTCCTCATGGAGGAATGCGTACACGTCCTCCTCTGACTGGTCTCTCGGTGGCAACTCTGGAACCTTTGCCACATCAATTAGATCAGGATTAACCTACGCACATGTCACAATGGCACAATGTTGAATGCATATGTCACAATGGAGGCACAAAGTTGAATGCACATGTCACAATGTCACAATGGCACAAAATTTGGAGGGCCGACAAAAGTTAAAATTTACCTACAGTCTACTATGATGGATCACATGTTAGAATTTAGAAATCATAATTTATGGCTTACAAGTTACCTGGATAGGCTCTGCGGTGGTCTGGAGTCTACCCAAAAATCTCAGGTTGGCGAGTACGTACACCAACCTCTCCAACTGTGCAGATGAGAGTCAATTCCTCTTCTTTGTGTGAATCAAGGAATGGACACTCCAGTTTCTCTCACAAGCGACTGCAGTCAGTCCTGTGAGAGAATCCTGATGGCAAGGTGACGCAATTTGGGGACATCAACCCCAAACTTCGACCACCATGACACGGGACGTAGCTGGCCCGAATCACAGTTCAAGGAGAAGTTAGTACTTACTACTAGCAAGTTGCAACCAAGTTCCAACAAGTTACAATATGATTGACTAATTGTGCAGTAAAATGTGAAGTAACAAGTTAAAACTGTAATGGACCATGGTCAGTTTATTACCCTCTCTCAAAAGCGCCAGGACAGTGGCGAACTCCAAGGTCTCCTGCCTGAAAATCTGGAGCTCATCCAGCAGGTTATCCTGCTCGCGTACATCAGGATAAACTCGGGAGATATAGCCATCCCTAAGCTCCCTATCTGTGTACTGCTCCTCATTCCTCCAAAGTGGATGTAGTATGTTGGCCATGGCATGCAAGGGCTTATGAAACCACTCCCACCTGCTCAGCCGGACCTCCGCAAGCCTGCAAGAATTAAGATTGAAGACACATTAATAATTATACTATATACTATATAGTACATACTACATACTACATTTGACATTTGAATCTTGATATACCTCTCTGGGTTGATGGTCGTGCAAAGGCTCAACTGCTCGCCCAGCCTGTCCATGAACTCGTACAAGAGGCCCAATGTGCAGCCCTCCTGTGATGGCCCCCACTGCGCCCAGTCAACGGCAACAACCATCTGTCTCAAGCCTTGATGAACTTTCAGCAGTCGTTCTAGGACCAGGAACATAAATGCAAACCTGCACAGGGCACAAGTGACAAGTTCTAACTTCTGAGTCCTGACAACACAATACATGGCACATGCATGAAATATTTACCACTACTAACTAAACAGTAAATACTTACCAACAGAAGCGCATTCAAATTTGAGTTGCAACTTGCAACTTGCATACCTGGTGGGGGCAGGTCTCAAGACATCCAAGGTGGACTGTCTCCTGAACATGGCCAGGACCCTGGGCTTCTTGGTGACGAATCTCACCAAGAACCGTGGCACCACCTCCGCAATCCATGGAATCTTGGCCACATCCTCGACCAACAAGTCCAGGTAGTGTGCAGCACAAGGTGTCCAAAAGATGTGGGGGTAGGTCTCAGTAACGTGCCTACCCATGGAGACGCAGTTTGACGCGTTATCTGTGACCACCTGCACAACCATACAATGCAATGCGCATGACTTTGGAAATCCGAATTCAAGTGCTTAGTGAACCATAATCCATTGTTAATCAATCACCATTGAACAATGAACATTCAACATTGACATTTACAATTTACCATTTAACAATATAGTATAATATATATACCTGTACAACGTGTTGTGGTCCGACCTCCTCAATAGCAGCTCGAATCTGTGAGAACATGTAGTCGCCCGTGACTGCCTCCCCAGAGGTGTCGATGGATTTGAGAAACATCATCCCCATGCACGAAGACACCAAGATATTCAATATGTGGCGCCTCCTCATATCACTCCAACCATCAGATATGATGGTGCAACCATACCTAGTTGAAAGTTCATAGGTGACAAGTCACGACTCACATTGTAGTGGCACAACTTACAAGTGACAAGACAAGATGATAGATCCGAGGTCGTAATTCAAATTTCATGGCAAATTTCAATGATGAATGATTATGTGAAAATTGACAAATTACAATCATGATTCATGACTAAACATAAATAGCTAGTTGCAATTAACAAGTAATAAGTATGCATTGTGCAATGCCACCACAATGTATGAAAACTTAATGTACAAATTACAATGTACATACTACATAATACATATCAATGATCAATCATCATAGAGTCTTTAAAGTTTACAGTGCATAAATTTAAAAGGATAGTAGTACGTACTGGGCCCATGCTTTCCTGAGAGGCTCTAGCTTCTGGTCAACAGATGCCTGCTCATCAAGAAGTCCCTTCGTCCTCAGGTGCTCACAAGATGGCCCCGGCCACACTTGCCCAATCGCACTCACTGCACTCATCGCCCTCCTCCATGTCGGGGTCTTAGCCAGATGAAATGGCAGATCGCAGGTGTAGAACAACTGTCGAACGACAACCTCTGCTTCTGCCATGGCTCTGGGAGCGAAGCTGGACACATAGTACTCCCTGCCCCCCAGCTGTGTAGTGCGGCCCCGTCTACCTCTCCCTCTCTCAGGTGGATGATGTGGTGCCGGTATGCTCATGGCTGGAGGTGGTGTCGAGGATCCTGCACCAGAAGGCGGGTTAGGCCGGGTACTAGGCCCTGCCTCATCTGCAGCTCTGTCCTTTGAGCCATGGGAAGCAAGGGCTGAGCGGATGGCAACTGGGGGGCGTGAAACATGATCAATGTGAAATTAGAATGTTTGAACTTTGATGTGTAAGAGTTGAATGTTTTCAAAAGCAAAAGAACGGGCAATTTTAATCTCAACAATCCAAACTCTGTAGTATCTGCATCAGGGACAGGGAAGAGAAGACGGTTTACTGGAAAGGAAGGGCAAAGTAGCATAAAGAGCGACCTACTTATCAAAAGGCTGAATTTTTACCGGGATTAATCGGTGTGCAGGATGGGGAAAGGACAGAAAGGAGAGAAGAGACTAGCTATGAGCGAGCCGAAAGTAATGAATGATGGCTATAGTGGAGCGTGTTGTAGGCTGGCGGGAAGCACATGAAGACCTGGTAATACTGGATCTAGCAAAAGCATGTGAGACTCTCTGTGTCTTCGATCTTCGAACGGGGACTCAAAATCCTCAACTGAAATATCCTCTCTATCTCGGTTCTAGAAGAACTAGGTAATATGAGCCTGTTGTGATCCATATCTGGGAGCGTAGGTACAAGTGAAGCTCGTAGCCCTCTCCACCTTCCTCGCGAGTAATCCGCTCAAGATCATCAATATATAGTGCAAAGAGAGTGGGTGATAAGGGACAGCCCTGCTTCACTCCAATGGTAAAATGTATTAGCGGGGACCAGCCACTACCATCTCTGAAACGCGCCAAAACTCGCTCATATAAAGTAATGATCGTAATAATAGTCTCCTCTATAAAGCCAAGTGAAGATAATCTCTTGAAAAGGAGATGTCTCAGAACAGAGTCAAAAGCTTTGCGAAAGTCCACAAAGCAACAGTAAACTCTATGTCTCCGATGTTGTGCCTCCTCAATAATGCATCTCAAAATGAAGATCTGATCTGAGGTAGAGTATCTTGGTCTGAACCCAGCTGAACCCATAGCGTGTAAATCCTCAGTCTCAGCAAAAGATCCAGTAACCGTCTGTAATATAGAACTATAAATCTTAGACAAAGTGTGACCAATCATGATGGTGCGGTAGTTTTCTACATTCATGGGATCACCTGCCTTGAGGATGGGATGAAGGATATTAGTACACCATGTCGTGGGAAAACCAGAAGTCACAGCGGTGTTAAAGGTGTGGGCAATGTAGGGAGAGATAAGGTGTGCTACAAGCTTTAGGAAGTCTACGTTTAGAGAATCACAATCAGTGGCTTTATGAAGTTTGGCATGTTTAATGGCGTTTTCAACCATGTGTGGAGTAAAAAGCGAGCAATGGGCAGGTCGTGGTGAGAGTAAGGTAGGAAGAGAGTCCATGGTATATAGTTTCGTGGCATATTTGATCCAGGATCTGGTTGCTATGGGGGCCAATGTCGAAGAGTCTCTTGTGAAGTGCTTCTAGAAAAAGGAGGAGGAAGGGGAATCTAAAGAGTCAATCAACTTTTGGCAAAGTGATCATAGGTACATTATTTTCTTTGTTCTGGTGGTTCTATGATATTCTTTTTGGCGTTGTTTGAGTATTGCAGGGGAGTGTAACCTGGCATATACCACATGTTTGTGAAGAGAGCGGCATTCTGCATCATACCATCGGTTGTGAACACGTCTATGAGATGGTATCGTCTTGGTGGGGAAAGATGAGGATGCAGCAATTAAAAGGGATTTAGAGAGGAAAGTGGCTTGTTGGTCAACTGATGCCGTGAAAGGGAAGTTAGTAAGTACAGGGTTGTGGTGTAATTTGTAAGTCCAGAGTGGGTAAAAGGGACACGTTTACGAGTGGAAGAGGAGCATGGAACTTTAGAAGACGGGGTTATGTGACCAAGTGAGAGGCGTAAGAGTGAGTGATCAGAAATGGTAGGAGGTGTAATGGAGAAATCAGAGATGTGAGGGATCAAGGCAGGTGATCCAATAAAGCAGCCAACTACACTATGTCCTCCACCATGAGGATAACATGTAAATGCTGATGAGGAAGGCCACTGTGTGAGGCCATTCAGGATGGCAAGAGATTGTGTCTCCGCAAGAGTAATCAACTACTCCCCAAAAGATGTAGTTGAAGTGTATGCATCTTGTGATACCCGATCTAGTCCCATATCCAGAGGGTGAAGCCGGAGAAAGTCAGTATCTGCATAAAATTCTGTCTGTCTGGAGCTTGTGCGGGCATTGAAATCTCCTGCTAATAAAATGTAACCCTTCTAAGAAAATATAGCAATATCATTTGAGAGTGCCTGAAATGGGTCCCCACCAAATTCAGCAAACTCTCGAAATATCTTGGTTTGTCGTCGATAAAAACAACCCTTTGTCCTTTTTCTTTTGCTTCATGAATAATCTTTTTCTTGCCAACCATTGAGTGTTTGTCAAATCATCTTCATATAAATGAAGGTGCCTTTAAGCTTTGTCCTAAGCCGCTCCTAAGCCGAAGGGCTGCATGCGTTGTTGAAGAGAACGAAATTTGATAAATAAAACGTTGTCATCAAACTTACTACGGCATGCCGTATCTAAACCATCAGCAACATGAGATAACTTGGAAACGAGTAAATCCGTAGCTTCTTCTATTGGTTTTCCTCCGTTGGCAATGCCTCTTACTCTAATGTTAAAAGCTTTTTTGGCCCTTCTAGCTTGCTCATCCAAAACTGTCTCCAAACTGTTATCTATCGCAGAGGCTAAGATATGAGGGTGATTACCTTGCTTGAGGATTGATGTCGTTTCTTCAACCTGTTTTGGAAGCGATGGGCGTAGGGGCATCCCCCTTCTTCTTAGGCACCATGGAGGAAGGGCGGAGCAGCAGCAGCACACACACACACACACACACACACACACACACACACACACACACACACACACACACACACAGAGAGAGAGAGAGAGATGCTTATGCTTCATAACTGTTGTCAAGTTTGATGTCGTTCAGTACAGTTTCATATGATTTTATTTCACACTATACAGATTTGATTGAAAATCAGGATAGAAAATCAGTTAATGGCCCAAAATTGGACCGCACAGGTCTTGAAACTCTTAGCAAACTAGATAAATGAATTGCTTTTGAAAAAACCTTTCATTTGATACCCATTTTGGCACCAAAAAGACCCAAAAAATAAATGTGTTCCGGAAAACCATAACAGGATTTCCTGGATTGTGTTCCGGAACGCATCCTGCATCTTTGCTTTCAACCTAGCTCGTCCCTTTCTCCTGATACCTCTAATAATCACAACATCCTCTTGATTTTCACCCTTCCGTTACCTCCCGCAACCCTCTTACTAGGTATTTTCTTCCTTTTACATCTTCATTTATCTCCTTTGCCTTTCCTACCTCCCCTCTTTGCATTCCTTTTGTTGAGCCCATATCAAAATCTTTGCCTGTCTTCAACCTGCTCTCTTGTATCTGTCCTCTACTTTTCACATTTTCCTGCAGTTTCCCACTCATTTTCTGTTGTCCTCTCTTCCCTCTCGGTCCTGTTACTAGTTCCTCCTGCACTGCCACCCCGTTGCCATGTCGACCCCGGCCCAGATCTGCCCTGTGTCTTCCTATCCCCCCTTCCAGTCTTCCTTGTTGGTCTAGTTTCAGGCCAACCATGCCAGTCAGTTTGCAATTAGTTTTAAGTTATTTGTGAGAAATGAGCAAAATTTAGCTTGATAATTTTCAATTTCATGTATACATGTCCATCATCACCATGTACATATTTTAATTTTGATTTTGAAAAGTCAAAAGGGCTCCAACTCGAGTTCTAGTGAGATGGTGACATGTGTCACAAAATGTAAGAATTGGTTTTTTGCTAGTATGCAACCAAATCCACATCTCAATGTCCAATATGGCCCAATCAAATTAAGAAGTGTAAATCACAAAGCTAATCACATTAAGAGGTGCAAAATGGTTGACCCAATCATGTTTAGAGGTGCAAATCACTTGGCCAATCAAACTGTGAGGCTCAATCTACTTGGTCCAATCATGGAGAGAGGTGGGAATTTAGAGGTCCAATCATTATGAGAGGTGGAATCCATGAGGTCCAATCAAAATTGAGCATTCCTCATGCTAGATCTCGAGCTACTACTATATGGGAGTGTGCTCTCCTTGTATATATAACTTTTTGAGAGAGAATGTAATTTTCACTTTGGAGCTTTTTTGGTCTATTCTCTCTGTACTCGAGAGCAAGCCCTCTTTCTCTCTCTACCCAAGAGCAAGGTGCTTGGATTGGGTTCTCTTAGTGATTTTCACTTAGTTTTTTCATGTGGATATGCAAATCTTGCTTGTCTTTGAATGATCATAACTTTTGATGTAGATGAGCTCTTGCCTTGATTCAAAGTGTGGCAGATAGCTTGTTCAATCTTGATTTTGATTCATCTTACTTTGATAGATGTGCAACCTCACATGCATGGTCATGGTAGATCTTAGTAAGGTCCTCAAATCCACTTTTTTGACAAGCTTTAAATTGTTTTAGTTCTTGTGTCGGTTTTCATGTCCTGTTCTAGCTAGTTTAGTTGGCCACATATTTCAAACCAAGTGAGAAAGGCAACTTGGCAAAAATTGCAGTATGTGGAAATTTCTTTTGTCTCTCTCCAAGCAAAAGGAGCTGTTTTTTAACTATTTTGTCAATATTTGCACATCACCAGTGTCATTCTCAGGCTCATGTTCTTGGCATCATGGAGGATCTTTACAGAGTTTGGCGAGATTATCATCATTTATTACATTTATACATGCTACTATGATGCTTGCTTCCTCATGAAATTTGCAATGACATTATTACAACTTATTACTAGCTCCTTGTCAGCTCTACATTCATAGCTGGTTCGTTGTCATTATTATGTCTCTTGCAATTTCACTTCCAGTTACATGCTACAACTGGTTTACACTTCTTTTATGGTCTATCTCCAATAGTAGGGTGATAAGTGCTATGATCTACATTTCTAGAGGGACAATGTATAGTGCATAGCATAGACTGTCACCGAGTGATTTCTGTCACCTACCCGACCAACTTATAGTATAGCAAGCCATTGATCATCATGCCTACCACTCATGTTAGATAAGCATCTTGCCACAGAATTCCGAGATGATCCTATGCTTTTCGCATATCTTCCAATAACTATTATTCATGTTTACAATGTATAGCTTGGTAGACATACCATTGCAAAACAATTCTAAGTGACATTTGGAAGAATGTGATCTCTGGCCGTGGATTAAAAATCAAAGCAAAATGAAGAAATACGAAAAGGAAGTGGAAACTGAAGTTGGGATTCAAGTAATTGCACAAGACACTTTCCATAATTGAGGATAGAGAGAAACGAGACTTAGCTCACTAAAAGCACACCACATTGTATCTTGTCAGCTAGCAAACATTTGGAAACAAATGCCACTTACCTGCATAACTTCATATTCTTGACTTCAAAATTGACCTTTCTTTCAATTGGGACAATGCTTTACACATGCCTCTGTTCTATTGGTTCTTGACTATGGACCCTCTGTGTGTGTGTAGATAAGGGTTGCGCAAAAGGTTTGATTATGGTTGGTGATGGAATTAATGATGCCCCGGCACTAGCAGCCGCAACTGTGGGAATTGTACTCGCACAGCGAGCAAGTGCGACTGCTGTGGCTGTTGCAGATGTTCTGTTGATCAAGGATGCCATTGATGGGGTTCCATTTGTGATTGCCAAAGCTCGTCAGACGAATTCTTTGGTAAAACAATTCTTCCTCTTTGACGTACAACAACTATGATATTTATACGATCAGAAAACTATGAATAACCAACTGGTTTTTTGCAGGTGAAGCAGAATGTGGCCCTTGCCTTATTTTCCATATTCATAGCTGCACTTTCATCTCTCTTGGGCATGTTACCCTTGTGGATAACGGTAAATAGTTGTGTTATGAGATTACATGTTGGGGTGCAATAGATCAATTAGATTGCATGTTTGAGTGCAAATACATCTCATGTGCTATTTATATGGAAGTTCAAACTTAAATTGATGGCCTTTACAAACATTTGTTACTGCTGATTGACACCGCTACTTTCTGGAAATAGTAAACTAAGTCATTTTGAAGAATGAATGCCAACCCTCTGTACATTTATTAGTGACTAATTTAAGTTCACGATTTGTTGCTAAAAGGTTCTTCTACATGAAGGTGGAACTTTGCTTGTGTGTGCAAATTCAGTGCGTGCACTGAATGCGCCTTCGCTCTCTAAACCCTTGAACCAAAGCTCCAGGGGATTGGCGAAGTATTTTTTAGACGCAGCTGAGTTGTTGGTCAAAAGACTTGCTACCTTGTCTCAAAATGCGAAGGTGGCTCCTCTCTCTCCTTGATGAAGAAGTGACATCTTTTGCACAATAAATTCAACAAGACTACTGGAAGTATGCACTAAAAGATTGTTTTGGCCGAGAAGTTTCAGACCCAGCAGATCTCCAATGGCATCACTCTGGTGAGTTGTTTGCAAAGGCTGTGGATGGTAATCAGAAGCTTCCAGCCCTGAAAATGCTTTTACTACAGGGAACTGATTAAATTTTCTCAATGCTATATAGTTCATTACTTTACAAAATTTGATGAACGATATTTATTTAGTTTTTGAAGTGTGGCAGGAGCTTTCTGTATGTGAAGCCCTTGCTGAGTCCCATTGAGTTTGTAAATTAAGGTGGAAAAAAGCCAGAAGGCTTCATAAGCTCAAAAGTTGAGTCCGTAGCTTTACCCCCAATGGGGTTGTATTTAAAAAAAATACCTGTTTTTTGTTATATCATTGAATTCTCAATCATATTTGCTGTTTCATCATTCTTTGTTCCACGCAGTTTGGTTTATCACATCCATAGTTCCAGGAAAACTTCAATTTTTGGCTTCCGTTGGATTATAACATCTGAGTCTTCTATGTTCAATAAGCATCGCTCAAGTATAGATCTACAACTTGCTACAAGACCTGGATATGGCTTGTTAAGCTGCATTAATAAAACGTGTACCCTTAGTAATATAATGTTTGCCATGGCTTTATGCTGTTTGTAAGCTTACTGAAATAACATACCGTGCCCTGTCATCGAAACACTTGAGATGGAGCTGATGCTCTATCGTAGAAGAAAACGTCGGTGTTGCCAAATAATCAGATCAGTACCATAGATTATGATGAGAAATTTTTAGCCTTCGGATAAATTGTGCTCTAACAAGCACATATATGATTAGCGCATTTTCTGAAAGGGTTTGGTGGAGAAAACATAGTTTTCCTGCTTACATAACTAGTTTTGGACAAATGTGTTTTTCCTGCAAAAGTGATTCAATTCATTTAATTTTAGCGAGTACCACAGATTTCTAAGTTGCTCACAAGCTCAACGTACCTTCATTTTAAGCTTGATTTCTAAAGACATAAAAGCCTTTCCTTTTTAGGAAACTCTTGTCACAGAGTTCAGTTTTTCTAATTGCTTCTTATGATCTTACATATTAACATATTATGATGTTATCAAATTTTTGCATATACGAGTTTACTATATCAACTACTATGTATTTAGGTAGGGGGTGAAAAGATTTTCTTAGCATTTTGGTTTGTGAGTTTATGAATAGCAAATGCAGGATTATTGCCTAATACCTCTTCTAAAAATTGTCATATCTATCCAACCAGCATTGCACTATAGTAATCAGTCATTAAGTAGCTGGTGAATGTAGTAACTTGGATAGTAGTTTTGTTTGGCAAGTACTCTCTACTAGTCTCAAGGAGGATCCTTCTTCAATTTTCAGGATTATGAGACTATATTCAGAAATCACAAACGAAAAGACTTCAATTTTCAGCAAACGAAAAGAAAAGGGGGCACTGCCCAAGCACTTCTAAAATATGCCAAATATAAAATCAAAAGATCAGGGCATTCATGCATCAAGTCAAAAGGTTGAATTAAAGAAACTTAGTCTGCTGCCCTACCAAAACCAAAGAGACTTTCCCTCCAAAAAGTATTACAGTTTTGGAGTCATCTTCCACAGACAATTTCAAAGTTTGAGAATTCTACAAGCTGCTTGCATCTTCAAAGTGGAACTTGTAGCTCCTTGGTTGCTAGCCATCCATATACACACAAAACATTAATCTTGAACAATCTGTGATGTTTTGGAATATTGTTCAAGGATACAACATCATAGGTCAAAGTTTATACCCACAATCAAGGGAGCTTAGGCCTGATAGTATTTGCCACTCCATATCACAAACTACAGGTTATTTCGGCGTAGTAACTGCTTCAGAAGCCACTTAAATTAGCATAAAAATTTAAACTACAGGTTATTTCGGCGTAGTAACTGCTTCGGAAGCCACTTAAATTAGCATAAAAATTTAAATTTTCTTGAAAGGGATTGGTTTAAGGACATGATGGAAATATACCTCTCTTACTTTTCCAGGTTTAATGGCTCTCAGAATGGCATCCACATTATTTCTTTGTCCTTGTTACTTTGACAAATTTTGTGATATGTTGTGGTAAACAAATTCAAGTGAGAAGTGTGTTTTAAAAAACTTGCATTTGAAATTAATAGTTTGTTTCTTTGTATTCACGCTTGTAGATCTTCAAAGATTAGATTTTTCTCCATCTTCCATTTATACAGGCAATTCTCCAATATCAGAATGATGAACCATGTAGTGCAAATCAAGTTTTCTTCTCTGCTAGTTTGGAAATGATATGCCGCACACTGTTGAAATGACTGCTATCGTATGCAGCCCCCAACAGACCAAGCCTTTTGGAGCCATTGTACCAGCTAGATTCTTTTTGTTATTTTTCCATGATTTTCATGGTAACTATGGAAGATTGAGAAAATCATGGCTCCTCTTCAAGTTTTCTGTTTCCAATCCAGTCTAAAGCTGCACGATACTTTAGGAACATTGTGGATGACCATTATCAAAAACTTGGAAATCCTTTTATTGAAGCTGAGATTTGTATGTCACTATTTGTGTAGCTCTCATTGAAGCAGCTGTAGAAAGTAAAGGATGCTGAAATATAACCCTCCCAACTTTGATTAAGTTTGTTATTGGTTTGCAAATTTTAAAATAATAGAGTAAAACTTGCATGGAAGGATTGAGAACCCATAGATCTACTCTACTTAGTTTAGGACAAACATTTTGGTCCCCATAGATTTAGTCTAATTAGTCCAATAGCCTCTTCAAATAATTCTAAATATTACTCCAAAGCTTTCGCATCAAGGAATATTAATTATTTAGAAGAAACACAAGGACAAGAAATATATGGAAATGGAGAAGAATTATGTTTGACAATAATTTACCTAGCAATGAAAGTCAAGTGTTAGTGATCATGTGTTGTTGATTTTCCAAGGATCCATCTAAGTTTGCATTGACTTGAAATTGAAAGGACTAGGGTTAACTCAAAAGTTTGACCATCATCAACAATGATAAACATATTGGAAACCCATGGAAAATGGAAGGGATGGTCAAACAATAATACCTACCTTGGTTATTGTTGAGGATAGAAGAAAAGTTAAGGGCAAAACTTCTTCAACACTTTGACAATGAGTAACTTATAGATCCAGATTAATGTCATTTTCACATGATTGATTATTTCAAGTCTCTGATCTTTATGAGATCCGTTTGGAAAATAGTGCCATTTAATGGCTTTATGGCAGTGGCAGTGGACAAGATGACTTAAGAACTTTTTTAACACTAATATTGACTTTATAGTGATAAAGAGAGACCTATTTACGCATTGCGGATATTCCCATTCTTGCTCTCCTATAGGGCATGACTATCTTTTACTAGTCACTCAATGAAACGTTTGTTCTCACACAATTTGCAAACATGAGGATATTTTGGTCACTTTTCCTATGAGTGAGTGAGTTACAAACATGTATCATCTCATTTTTTTATTATCAAGGATCCATCTTCCGAGGGTCATATCACTAATAGTGTGGTGTCTACAACCCTTAACATCAAATAATCTTTGAGGCGGCCATAGGATTTGTGAAAGCCAAAGTGGCTCCCAATAGGATAAGAGTGGGAATAAGATAAAAGCTTGAAACATATGTCAAGGGTACTAGGTATGTCGAGGTCCCACAATAGACCTGATTAAAATATTATACAAGAAAGTTGGAAGATGAGATAAAGCATGAATAATAGCATTAGAATGTCCAAGTTTATAATGCTTGTCAAAAAAGGTAGGAATGAAAAGTGTAACCAACAATACTTTCTATCGCTGATATCTTTTTGGGTGTAAAGATTGTGTAACGACTTATAATTAAGAGGTACACATTAAAGGTTACGACGTAATTTCTTAAGGGCAAAAACGATAGCTAGAAGATCTTTCTCATAAGAACAAGGATGACGAGATTTGTAGGTAATAACACAATTGGTCTAGCTTACGAGTGCAACCAACAAAACTAATAGCGATCTCAACGATGAACTTCCTTAACTAGGAAGATCACATTGGAGCATAAGTGAGTCATTATTTAAGAGACTCAAAAGTACATTGACATTCGGGAGTCCAAACAAACTCTTGAACAAGTCATATTGAGCGAAAAAAGTAGCAAAATGGAGAGCATGCTTATGCAAGTGGGTGGCTAGTTTGAGAAACATATGAACTCGATGAACATCAATAGGGGTAGGTCATGCAAGAATGACTTTAAGTTTACCAAGATTATGATGAGCATGGCCATCAGATACTAGGAATCCCAAAAACATAATCTCGATGGCAACAAAAAAAATGATTTGAACCGTTTAGCATAAAGCTAGTGATCGGTAAGAATGTGAAAGACAATGGTACTATAAACAACTATAGACAAGAACATCATCCAAATAGACAATGATACAAATGCCAAGCCTTGGATGTCTGATATTAATGATAAAAGAGTAAAAAATTGAAACTCATAAAGGTCAAGATGGGTGTGAAAGAGAGTCTTATACTCATTGGCAGGATGCGTACAAATTTGATGGTAGTCAGAACATAAGTCTATCTTGAAACTTTTTGGTTGTACCAAGTTGGTCAAAAAAGTCGTCCATATGAAGGATATGGCACTGATTATGAAAATAATCCTAGCTAAGGCATTAAATTCAATAAAAGCACTTGGAACCATCTTTTTAATAGTAAGACATGAGCACCAAAGGGGCTATGACTAGGGATAATTAGGCCTAGGCACAAAAGTTCATGAACTTGATGTTGAACTTTTTGCATTGGAGAAATCATTTACATACTTCTATGCCTCTTAGCCCAATATGTACCACCCAAGTGATCTATGCCATTTACAATGTATGAAGTAGTTGTAGGTGTATATTAGCCAAACCTATCATTCTACTTTTGTACATTTTCAAGAACATGTTCTAGTTCTTTATTGATCAATACTGAGTTTAAAGCACGATCAGTCATAGAGTAACAATGAGTAAGCCTATATAGATATCCTTGCCTTTTTCCAAGTGCAAGGACTCTATTTGCATTATCAATAATATTACATGAGGCTAATCCAAACTCTACTCTATGTTCTAAATCATTAATCTTGCTAACAAACAACAGGTTTGTAGCAAGATTTGGGACATACAACACCTTTGGAATGAGTTTGGATTCACCACTCTGAAAATACAATACATTCACCTTCTATCATGTGTGAGCTAGTATCTCCAAGGTGAACAGATTTCTTTGTATTGTAGGCCAAATAGTCATGGAACCATTCTTGATGGCTTGTCATATGTTGTGTAGCTCTAGAATTATTGATATTCTGATGGGTCACCATAAATGCATTTTTCTCATCTTCATCATTGGAGTTTTGAGATGTTTTTGCTACTGTATTAGCTTGTTGGTCTAGCTGCTTGTTGTCGTTGTTGTTGTTGAACTTTAAGATTCTGCAGTCTTGGATCTCATGATTTGTCCTCTTGCAGTAGTTGTAGAACATCTTCTGGTTATAAGTAGTTTGCTGATTTCGATTCTATGCTAGCTTGTGTGACTGTTTTTTATTAGTTTTTTTTTTATTTGACTGCCTTCTTCTGCTTCTCCTGCTTCTTTGAACTTCTCTTGGAGTATAAAGCATGAGAGTCTTCAGATTGGGCTTGTCTGATATGGCCAATTTTTGTGTACTTTTCACATGTGTGAGGACATCTCAAACAATGTGAATGATCTCCTAAGATTTGTGTGATTGCTCATAGATCTATCTTGAATAAGATACAAACAATCTAGCTCACAAATCTAAGGCAAGAGCACTCTACACATGCATCTATCACAAACCATTCATCACATAATGAGAGGCAACTTTGGATGAAAAAAACTAAGTATAAAATTGGCTTGCTCTCGGATAGAGAGAGAATGCTACATCAAGCTCTCTAGTAGAGAGAGAATGGAAAAATTATTCTAAGTGTTGGAGCATGCTACATCCAAATCTCTCTTCAAAAAACTAAGTGTGGACTCAATCTCACTCATCCTCATAGTAGCTCGAGCTCCATGAAGTGTGGTAATGGAGTGCAATGATTGGACCTCCCTAACATAACCTCTTTCTTTGATTGCACCACCTACATAGTCTGACATAGCCACAAAGCTATCAGATCCAGAAGGCTAAGCATTCAAACAAAGAATGATCAACAAGTGATAACACAATTTACAACAATGGCTTCAATAAGCAGTATACAATCGAAGATCTGTACAATCCTCGACTCATCAGGATCTAACTTCCTAGCATGGAAAGTTAGGACCTCGCTGATACTAAAGGGAGAAGGATTATTTCTCTGGGTAGATGGCACCGAGGAGATGCCTACAACTACAGGCAAGGAGCTACGCGAATGGAGGGAGAATAATGACAAGGCAGTAGCCATGTTATCATCATCCATCAAGGATAGTCTGATTCTTGACCTGGCTACACTCTCTAAAGCAAAAGAGATGTGGGATACTTTACTCACAAGATTTTAGACGAAATCATGCAGTCAGATCATGTTGCTCGAAAATCAGCTGACAAACCTGCAGTGGAATGGTAAAGACCTCTGAAGCTGAAACCCAAGAGCCCGAGAAACCAACCTATATAAAATCTCTCCACACACGCCACCGCCAGGCTTTTCCAAGGCTATCAAACGAGCAGCACCAAGAATACGAGCAATGGAAAGAGGAATACGCCCACATGCTACGGAGGAGCAAACTTGAAAGAGAAACCAAACCCGCTAGCAGAATCATCAAGAGAAAAACAATCATAAAGATGCTCGAAAACCATACCAGAAGGACCCCCAATTGACAGATGAGGGCTGCGTAGAAAAGCATTAAAAAAATGAGATTTTGAGAGCTGTAGATCGGAATTAGGTTCCAAGTTCTCAACAAAAGAGGGAAGACAATCATTTGTCGATGGATGAAGAAACTCCAAAGCCCGAAGGGTGACAGTAGAAGGAGTCGATGGACTCGTAGGAGCTAGAGCTCGAGCTGCACGAGAATACTCACCCACTTGCCCAAGTAAAACATAGCGACACAACCAACGATGAACAGGGGTTATAGAAATACCATTCGAAGTAAAATCCTGAAAAATCCTGAGCAGCAGGCGCTCGACAACGAAGAAAATGCTCCTCTTGTAAATTTTTCCAATCTCTTGACATAAAGAGACGAATCATGTTGCGAGACTCCCGGTGACCAGCATCACCACCTCGAGGAGGCAAAGGCAAACGAAAAGCAAAAAGGCATGCCAAGTTGCAGTATCAGAAGGTTTGGAAGCCAAACGAGACAAAGGTAAGGACAAAGCTCTCTGGACATCTAAGCGCAAGGTAAATAGTATGTGTGCATAAAGTTGAGGACGAGAAAAACCTAAGTGAAAAGTGGCTAAAACATCAAGGGAGCGAATCCAGGTCAGGTGGCGAAGTGGGAGCAAGATAAGGTGCAAGGTCGACATTGGTTAATGCGAGCTGCTGACGGAAAGCGGAGCAAGTGTTTTGATGGCGAGAAAGACGGGCACCTTGCACATAAAGGCGACCACAGCCCGCACATGGAACACAGGGGCGAGAAGAAGAAGATGGAGAAAGCTGAGAAATTGAAAGAGAGCAAGAAAGGTGGTGGCGAAGATGGGGCGGACAGTATAGCGCCACCTGGCCAGAGGAAACAAGCAAGGAATCTGCAACATTTGGTGGGCTTCAAGATGTGCGCATGAAGGGTGGTCTAAAGGTGAAGCAGGTTTCTTTTCTCCAAGCCGAGCAAGAGGATTAAAATCCATGAGTTGTAGAGGATGAGAAGATTCTTGAAGAACCATATTGACAGACAAAGAAGATCCCAGCTTTAAAGCAACACGAGAAATGCACAGACAAAAGGCAAAATGGAAAGCCGCAGACAGCAAGACAGGCTTTCTGTAAAAGATTGTGCAAAAATGAAAATTGGAATAGCAAAAGTGATGTAAACCTTACAATTTGAAAAAAGAGGGGAAATCAGCTACCTAAGAATATTTGTTATTTTTTTATACGTTTTCTAAAACCAAGAGGGCTTTTCCTCGAACTATACCCGAATAGAGGGAAAAAAGCTTGTATGACTGGCCTGAAAACAGTTCGTAGAAAAGAAAAACAGCCCTAATTGAACTCGCTCTGGCTAAAACTCTATCTTCATGCTTATTAACAGAAGACAATTCTGTTACAATAGCTCGTTCGTGAGTTCTTATTATGTGAACACAATCCTGACCATAGCATCAAACTTTCTTAAAGGCTTGGCTGATTGAGTAATCGCTGTAGCCCAATTTATTTCTCTGTCCAATCCTTTCCTTGCTAAGAAAAGCCTCCATTATTGCTTCCAGATTTGGAATTGAGTGGCGAAGAGAGAGATGATGTCCGCGTTGAGGATGAATCACAACTTCCTTCTTTCTTTACTTTTCTGAAGCACTGATATGGAATACGTTACACAATAGAATGGTGTTCCTATTTCAGCAAAGGTGAGCGCCCAAGCGGCACAGGAAACAAAAAGAGCTTGAATATATGATGATCTGTAAGTCAGGTCAGTGATAAGAGTCAAGGTTATTAAAAAATCTAAATTGTCAACACATTTATCAACATCTACTAAAATGACAAATGATTATTACTATGACTTGATATGATTTATAAACTTTATTTTGATATTATGTACATGTGTTCTATTAGGCGCATGAATTTTCATTAGCCTATCACCAATTTTAGATTCAACCAATGGCCTATGACATTGATTAACATCTAACATTATAGTTCAGTAGCTTAACTACACCATCAATGTTAGTAAATGAAAGACCAACAACTTCACAGGTCATCTCGAATAATTTTGCAAAAACCACTTGTTTTGTTTGGAGAATGTTAAATTTGATTATGGACTGAGTCAAGAGGAGCGAATATAGTAAACAAAATGGTATTGAAATTATTGAACGGAAGATGCATACAAAGTGTTCAAAGTGTATGGCTTGTTTTTTCTAATAAAATCTAGATGCACCATCAATTAAACAAATATTCTCTACTTTCTAGAAAATTTTCCTTGTTAACGCTCTAAGTTCCCTTAGATGCTTTTGAAACTGCATTAGAGGAAACAATGGGGGGCTTAATTCTTCATCAGCTGGGCTATCAAGACTCAAGAGGACAAACTAAAGCAAAGATATGTGTTGAAAATATGACCATTTTTTTCCTAGAGACATGCAGCATGTTATGATCATGAGGATAACTTGTGATATTATTATTGGTATCAACTTTAGGTTCATCTTCTATTTCAAAGACCTCAGATCCTTTTGATGTAGACACTTTCCTTCCACTTTATGTGTCTGACACACACACTATTTCATGAATTCCTACATCTTCTTCTGAACATTCTATCTTGCTTTTTGAAGGAAATTTGCTTGACTTATCCAGATTAGTATACACATTTGTGATTTGTAATGGGCTCTTATGTGGGTTCTCTATCTCACTGAAAATCTGCTCAAGGACACTTTTCACTTCAATAGTCCGCACAATAGCCTCAGTTCTACGTTGTGATTCCCTCTCACTGCTGATTGTTGATGTAGTTCTGGGGGTGTCTCCTGCTGGAATGGCGGGGAGGCTAGGACGCCAAGGCATAACTCTCTGAGCTAGCTCTTGGGAATTGATTGATTCAGTCTTAGCTAAAACTGCAGGAACAGAAACATTTTGTGCATGTCTTACATCCTGTAACTCCATTATAATAAGCCGATTCTCTGTTTCAAAGTTTGTCTTGTTCTGAAACCTCAAATCGAATGCCTTTTGCTGTATTAGGTATTCGTAAGATTCTCCTGCTCTATCAGACATAAAATCATCGTTCTCTGACATTCTTAGGGTGATTTGTTCAGCAATTTCAGAAGATCTGCCATAAGCGGTAGTAGTAATTTTTCTTGGCATTGGATTAGGTTTGCCGTCTTGCAGATTTTGTGAGATGGTGTCGTGGGATAGTATTCTTCCTTGGAAGCCATAATCACTTGCTTTTTGACATTTTTGACCTACAACCATATATGTATCATCGTCTTGCCCAAGCACTTCTTGTGGTGAAAGTAAACCTCTAGAAGATGCAAATTTTGCTTTGTTGTCTCCAAAGTCCCAACACTCGTTCATATTTCCATCATAATTCCAGGTTCCCACAAACAAATTCTGCAAGAGCAGCTCATTGTTTTCAAAATTTGACCTAGAAATTCCCACTCTTGCAAAGTCACTGCCAAGTAGTTCAAACTCATCCTCCAAGTCCATTAGCTTTCGTTCCGAGTTCTTGTTTTGCATCCTCTCCTTTTCAATAAGTTCTTGAAGAAGAGTGACATGCTCTTGTAATTCCTTCTGCTGCTTTTGATTCTTCTTGGCATCAAGAGCTTGTTCACTGGCTTTTTGCTTCTTTGCTGTCACATTTCGATTTGCCTTGTCTAGAGTCCTTTGCAAAACCTACATGGAATAGATTGATTATGTTTTAAGTTGTGAAAGCCGCACTACAGGGGAGATTGAAAGGAAACGATGCATTGAAACTCAAACAACTCTACAAATCCGAGATATTGAAGACTTCTATGATTAGAATCTTTAGTATATCCTCTCCCTGAAGCAATCTACCTGCAGATTTGGAAATAATAAGACAATTAAGAAGATCACAAGAGTCTCAAGTCTGTGAAGATCATCATTTGGATTACTACTCTAATTAGCTCTTAGCATTACTTGCATGCAATTCTCGAGGTGGTGATTAGCAGCCTCCAATTGGAGGGCTTTGTCCTTTACATGGCAGAGTTCTCTGTTTTCACGGCTTAGTCTATTATGCAGCACATTTATCTTGTTAACTGCTTTCTGTAATCTTGCAATTTCTGCAGCAAATGCATCTCTTTCAATTTCCACCTCCTGGTGAAAGTAAACCATTCAAATCAGGAAAAATGGCAATTTTATAAGTGGGGTAGAGTTAGCAGCTTCACTAAGCAAGTAATAAGCTGCATATCATGAGTTTTCTTTCAAGGAGAGTATATGATATTTTACTCTGGTGTGCGTCACACGTGCATCTCTACGTAGATGGAAAATCTGCTCGTGCTGCTTCTTGCATGTAAATTGCAAGTTTTCTAGATTTTTCTTCAATCCTGTGATTCTAGCCTTTCAGAAGAATATTCATTGTTTTCTCCTTAACTACATCCTTATTAGTAGCCATTAGTTCTCTTGGTCTGGTCTAATTGCCAAATGCAAGCATCCATCAGAAGCTTCTGTTGCACATAGATATGCCACATAAAAACGAAGATACTGAAAACAAGTTTTTTTTAAACCAAGAGCAGACTTTGTAAAAGATCTTGGGACTAGCACAAGTTGGAGTGCATGCCTTTAAGTTTAGAACGTAAACGTGAAGAGCAAATGGCTCGAGGGGCATCTAAATAACCCAGAATTTCCAAATCTTCAACATCCTTCTCCAATTTCCTGCTCAATCGCAAGAGTGACACTACAATCATAAACCGCTTGCTGCCAGCATCGCTACTTTGGTAAGAAAGGCACTGACCTCAAAATTAAACTTTACCATAGACAAAAATGCTCTGACATCAACATGTAATTCAAAAATTAGATTGATTGACGTGGTCTTCATGTGTAGATTTGTATCCGAAACTGCTGATATCGTTGTATGTGTGTGTAATCAAAATTCAACTTACCATACATAGACAGAAAAATGTTGTGAGATATAGTTGCCAATTTACAGTGATTGATGTCATCTTCATTTGCGCAGATTAATATCTGAAATTTCTGGCTTGGTTGTATTTGTGTTTGTGTGTGTGTAATCTAAATTAAGCTTCGCCATAGACAGAAAATTCTCTGACTTGTAATTCCCAATTTTCAGTGATTGATGTCATTGATTAATATCTGAAACTGCTAATTTGTGTGTGTGTGTGTGTGTGTGTGTGTGTGTGTGTGTGTGTGTGTGAGAGAGAGAGAGAGAGAGCAAAGCCTGTTTTGTAGCGTAACAGTTGACACGCGCACTTTGTAACGCTTGAAAAAATGTGACTGTTCCAATAATGCCCGTTTGAGATCGATGATCTCTTCCAGAAGCGATTGCTTGTCCCTGCTATCAAACACCAACTTCTTTGGCAGAGAAGCAGGGGCGTTCCTGCTGCTGCTGCAGCTACCGCACTTATTGCTGATCATCTTCGTGATTAACTCCCATCCATTGCACTTGTTATTATTGCTCATCTTAGCAATCAATTCCGATCCCTGTTGAGCAAAACTATTAGCAGATAGGCACCAACTAGAGTTTGAGGGAGGCAGCCATGCTCCTGCTGCTGCAGAGAGATGAGTATAATTTTGCGATGGCGATGGGTGGTGGTGCTCCTTATTGGCATTGCAGCGGGATGGCGATCGAGGCTTGGGCTCTTGTATGCTTTCCATGTCGCCTCACCCTTGGCCCTCGATCAATCCTTCCCAGGAGACTTCTCTTGTGGGCGGTTAGTTAGTATTGTTGGTGTTTGTTACTTTTACTAATAATATTTTCGAGTGTATTTTGTGAAGGAAAATCAAACATGCCACCAAAAACTCCCAACATCATGATGATGATGATGCAGTGCTCTAACACAATAGATAGCATCCATTACGAGGGACTCGTAACAATGTTCCAACTTTGCTAGGGTGAGCCCAGCCTAGTTGAGTAGGGCCTACACATTTTGATTTTTAGCTTTGTCACATTTTGATTGGCTTGGTTTGCTAAACAATGAGGTGGGAGTACATAAGCATTTTATGGGGCACATCTACTTTCATTATAAGCTTTTAGGGCACATCCACTTTCATCATATGTGATTTTCTTTTCTTTTTTAGATACATGTTTACATCTCTACATATTAAAAATGATTGAGAAGACTTCAAAAATGAATTGGTATTCTAGACATATACCAAAGCTTAATTATCACTAAGCTACTTTTTGGTCCTTATGGCCAACTTATATCCTTATTTGAACACTTTTGGGGAGATACATTTTCAATCTACTAAGGTCAATAGATCCTTTTAGGCTCAAAAGGTTTGGATAGATAACTGACATTAAAGGAGTTTCTAATTTTTAGAAGACCCTATAAGGAGCCAGATATAATAAAAATATTTTTTTTAAATCATAAATGCCACAAAAAATAAAAAATAAAGGGTGTGGGATAGGGGATGGTGAAATTCTTTTTATCATCAATAATGTTTTAAATTTGGAAAAAAATAATTGATCTTTGCTAAAAAGAGAGAGAGGGGGAGAATTTTTTTAAGAAGAGAGAAAGAGAGAGGGAAGAACGGGGGGGGGGATGTTTCGGGCTTGTGTTGGGGACCCTTTCTGTGCCTCCCTAATCGGTCGGATCTAGAGGGCAAATAAGGGGTTTTGGATCTCCAACCGAGTGAGTAGTCTTGTATAGTATCGGGCTTCGATCCAATGGGGAGAGGGTAAACGACGAGATAGGAGTGGAAATCTAGGCTTTCTAAGTTTGTCAATCTTAGCTTAGGATTTGATCGTGGAATAGCCTAGATTTGGGCGTTGTTCATCTTTGATGCTTCTTTTTAGTCTTTTTCTAGGTTTGGTTTATTCGTGCTTATCTAGGCATCCTTGGCTCTAGATCTTCTCCTCAAGAGGTTGATTATAAAGACCCTCGAGGATTGCCCCTAAGATGAGGATAGGAGAACACAATAGAAGAGACTATGGAGCCAAACCGCCCAACCAATCCTAGATCAAAATTGGATCTAGCCCCCAAGCCATGCCATGTGAAGCAAGAGGAGAAGAGAGAAACTGGTAACCTAAACCCAATATGTCGACGGGAGAATCCCTACCTCATTATATAGAGAGTAGAGTCCTGTGCATGAAACCATGCAATCTCCATGCAGGTCAACTATAAATGGATCACATCTCTTCATGCAATCCTCCTGCCTATATCCGTCACACAGACATGCAATACTCCATATGTCTCAATTAGAGTGTCTGGGTCCTCTCAAGGTAATTAGTCACAAACAGGCCTTGACATGGAATTAAATCATGGCGTGACCAATAATCTCAAGTACTGGAAGGCCGGTCTACCATATTAGAAATATTCCAGGTCCTTAACTGAATATGGCCATAACATTGATCTTCTCAAGGGAGGTGAACAATGAAAGAAAATCAGAACTGAGATCATTCAGGTTGCTCAGATAGTAATGATGCAAATGCCATGTCTTGGTAACCTACGCTTCCTGGCGACTGTAAACTCAATATTTGTTTTTCAATTTGATAACGAAAGCACACGAAGACATTCTAATTCTACATTCTATTTCTCCATCTGATCTTTTGTCCCAGCCTTCATCTAATAGTTCAGATAATAAACTATTTGATAAATTTTTGCATACAAACATCTTTGGAGTTTTGTGTATATTGACACTTGAAAACTCACCAATTGGCAACTAGCTATTCACCTCAATAGAATGGCATAGTAGAGAGAAAGAATCAAAATCTCATGGAGGCAACTAGATCAATTTTTAATTTGGCAAAATTGCCAACAAGATTTGGATAGAAGCTGTATCAATGGCTTGTCATTTACAAAATTATGCAAGCCTCAAATCAATCCATAAAAAGACTCCACACAAAACATAGATAGGTCAAATCACTACTTCAATGATTTTTCTAGCATTCACGAAGGATCTGGATCCAGATGAAATGAAAGGAATAATGTCATTTATTGATTATTTGCGGTTCATGAGCCAAAAGTTTTCAGAATACAAGGATTACAATGATGAATATGGGTTGAAACCACAAAATCTGTCGAATATATTTCCAAACAAAAGAAGTTGTCAGGATCAATGTATAGCCAATAAGCTTTTTGGCCACAATCCTTGCCAACCACTTTCAACTGGTTGAATTCATCCCATGCAGAGAAGTTGTGTTGGACAAGTTTGTTGCAATATGGCCTCCAGATGAAGATGATGTGGAGGGTTCCATACCTATTTGGTTTTTGAGTTGCATTCAACATTTGGATCAAACAACAAACTAAGCCTGAGATACTTTTCATTCTTAAATTACTTTGCATTTTATATTTTATTGCATTACTTCATGTCCATTATGAATGACAATCCTTTATTGCATTGCTTTGTGCACATCATAAATTTCACTTAGATTTCTATATATGATATTGATTGTTGTTTTAAAATCCGACATTGCACATGGTTTTAATTTCTTAGTTGGTTATTACATCAATCCACATCTCTAAATTTGACATTGCAATTTTTGAAAAAAGAACATTGCACATATAAAAACAATGGCAATATAGCACGATCATTTGCAATAATAATATTTTCATAATATGAATCAATGTATTGCAAAATTGGTGCTTTAATGTTGCACGAGTCTTTGTAGATCTAACATCAAGTAAAATAAATAAACCTAATCTATCTGTCGTCGTCATGACGTCCAGTCTGCATGAACACAAGCAAACAAACTACATTAATATTTAATGCTTGATCGTATTAAATTAACTTAAATTGACGTTAGAATACAAGCCACATTAGTATGAATACAATAACTAGTACTTACATTTGGAGGATGACCCTCGCTCTTTAGTTTGTCGACTAATGCGTCGTACGATTCCCTGTAGGCATATTCGTATTCCTCCTTAGTTGGCAGACGTCCATAGTCCGCCACCTATTCATGCATTCAATTTAAGCTGAAATTAATTTAGGGCTACGTTGAAGCAGCTAGTCATAATGCATATTAAAAAATAAAAGCATATGAATTGCCTATCCCATGCATCCTAGCGGTTGCAGCATCTTTCTGAATCTTGTATTTATCTGGTGTTCGTTCATTCCCTTTTACATGGTTCCAATCATTTCTTGAACACCAGGAGGGCTTGGATTGCCCGTCCCTATAAGCTCGTCGTGCCATATCACAACGATGCCTAATCCATAAGCTCATATGCTTATAAATTTCCTTCTCCTCGATTTTCTCTTCTTGTTGGAATTCATCATGAAGGGTACCAATGGCCTGTCGTGTATTGGCGGCAGGTTGTTCGGACCAATTACTAAATAATCTATCACCAAAATGGTGTTAGCATAAAGAATAGAGTCGGTCCAAAACCACCCTCCCTTTTCTATTGGCAATTATATTGCCTTGAGGATCCACGTAAGTATGAAAATTGTCAACTAGCTTTGTTGGTTCTATTTGGCAATTTGGAGGCCAAACTTAGATTTCAACTTATACATTCAATTTTTTACGTCAATAAGGCCTAAAAATAGTGTCCTTACTATTTTGAGAAAGTAGGTGAAGTGATAGGTCGGATCTGGACCTATTTCTATTGGTTAATTGAGATACATTGAATCTAGTCAAGTAAACTAGGTTTTTTGGTAAGTACTTGGAAACCACCAATTAGGAAAATATTTGTCAAGTGGCCAAAAATCGATGTACCATTACTGTATATGCATTGTCAAACCATGGTTAACAGAGATAACCAGAGTTAATTTGTGGCGCCAAATAGATCAGTGTTTCAAATTTTTGCCAACACTTTTTCTCAGATTCATGGCTTTTTGTCTACGCAAATTTTCAGATTCATAGTTCATTGTTTCATATTTTTGCATGCAAATTACGAATGGCGCCATCAAGGAAGCCATGCTCCTCAATCGACTCTGTGCTTCTATTCAACAAGACAGATGATAATGGATTATGGGTGCCAAGAAAATATTAAAAAAAACTCTTGGGTTTTGATGCATCCATCATCAAGAGGAGCATTCCGAAAAAGGTCAAAACTATCAATTCGATCTTATTGGAAGGCCAAAATTTTGGATTTCAGAACATCATCAGGAGGAAAATCTATTTTTGAAATTCTAGTCCAACATGTATATATGCATTCAGAGATAAATGTGCAAGGATTCAACTGTTAGGATCATAAAAAAAACAACTGTGAGTATTGATATTTTTGATACGTTGATTTTTGTCATTCATAAATATCTAATAGTAAACCTGCCAATCTGATCATTTTTCTCTTGCAGATTTATATTCATCCAACATAAATGAATGAGAGTCGAGTGGATCTTTAGCAGGTGTGTTAGATGTTATTCACACTGATATTGGACAGCTGCAATATCGAGGTAGAACTGCAAAAGATCTAGCTGATGGTGGAATTTCTTTTTATGATTCCGCCCCCAGATTCTGTAGTCCTCCTTGTTTGTTGGTGTCAGCCTTCAAAAGAAAGGTTCCTTCTCAAGGGCCCTGGTGTGGAGGCATTTTCTGGGATATATCTCAGATTTAAGTCCCTGCTCCATACTCCATTATTCAGGTCTCAAAATAAAGACATGATTCAATATCACGACCTAGTGGCACTCGACAAGCATATCTACAAAGCTAAGCTTGACATAATGTTTACCAAGTTACATAATGATTTCAAGTCTGTGTTCAGTCTGCTTTTATTTTTTTCCTTTTGTTAAATATTTCTGACAATTCAGACTCTGTGCCCTCCACTTCTGAAGCAACTTCTTCTAGTGGTACAAAGTCTGAAAAATCAAAGATTGTAGATATAGATACTTTTTTTTATTGACACGAGTGTTCATTTAGATGATTGTTTTGATTTTGATCATGCTCGAAATAGGGCTACTTTTATAGGCCCTAGGACACCCACTACCCTTTCTCCTTCTGATAAATCTTTGATCACTTTGCCTACTTATATTATAGATAATGATTCCTTTTTGACAATATCGGATATATCGGATCTTTTTTACTTCACTGAGCTGAGACTCTTTGCATTTTGAGCAAAGAGCTTGATGAATTTTCGGATGTAATTGATTTTGATGCTGATGATCTTCTCCCCGGTGTTGACAATGTACATAATGATAAGTTTAATTTATGGAAAGATTGCTTGAAAATGGCTGTGGAGGAAATGCGCAACAAAGAAGATGATCTACCTTCTGAGGAGGAGTTTCTTAAAATCCAAAGTCAACTTGGTTTTCCACAGCCAACTGTCTATTCACCAACAATATTGACATCGAAAGGTGGACATAATATTGATGGAGAGACACTAAACAGAGAAGACAAACCGAATGCGTAAGTTTTTGTCTCTTATCAAGTACTAGCAGATTTGTTATGTCAGATTATATACTGGAGCTTACTTTGTTTTTTATCATTTCAGGAAACAATTTTCCTTGATGATTTCGCAATTCGTCGAGGAGGGCAAAGATCTTCTGCGAGAGAATTTTCAAGAGATCATGCACTCGGGCACTATCTAAAGTCCTTCAAGAATAATGAGATAAGTGTTGTCCATTCAAAGTTTCATCAACATGGTGAAACTATGATTATGGCAATCAAGGCACTGTCTCATTTTCTTGGAGGACAATTTTAATAAGGTGCATAAAATAATTTTTGTAGAGAAAACTATTGCGTTAAAATTTTAGGATATGGACCAGTGAATTCCATGCTCAGATCATCTCATTTTGCAGTGTATATTGCTTACGTTGATCTGAGTAAGCATGAAAATTATGAGCTTTTGGATCCATACGAAAGAAGAAAATTGTTGCATGATTCTAAGTTGCAACTTTCATTGGAGAAAATATCGGAAGCAGATTAGATACTGCTGAATTGTACTTCGTAAACTGGCTTGTGTAAATTTGCATGATTTTTGAAATTTTTTATAATCCGTCGATTTTGTATTATGACAAATTTGGATTCTTCTGTAAAACCATTGGAAAAGTTGCAGTATATAGCTGTTTTTTGTGCTAGTCCCGCCATGTTGTGTACTTTTATGAAATGCCGCTCTTGCTTGCCACTGAGATTTTTCCATTCCTTGCGATGACCATATGCTAAGACTTCCACTATTTCTTGCAAAGAATATCGAATGATATCGTAATATGTGCTGCATGTCATAAAAACATAATCTAAATCAGTACCAAAAGAATCTAATTTAATTGCATATATTTGTCTATCATAGTGTAAAATCAAAATCTTACCATATAATGTGTTATATGATCAACACCCCATGCACTCTGAACTGCATCCACAAATTCATTGGTTGTTTTCTGTATCATTTGAACATCAGTATTTGAAAATTTATCTTTTCTCAAGTATTTCATCATGTTGTCTAACTTTTTCCAAACTTCTACTTTGTGTATATGAGTAGAACTTTCTTCTTCGAAATCTTGAGTTGCTGCAATAATTTCTTTCCAAACCGTGTATTGAACCTTAGATTGTTTGCCAGAATAATTTGATAAAAATCTTCGAGCTTTAGATCCTCCAATGCTCGGCTTGCATGGAATATTTCCTTTTTTACCTGATAACTTGTCATCTTTTTTTTATTTTAACGTGGCCTTTATGTAAGCCTGCTTCGGACAACACATCCTCTAATTTGGAAATAGCTTCCTTTGTAGAGGCCTCTGGCTCGAAATTCCATGCAAACAAGATGTGAAGATATATTATTTTTTCTATAATACGCACCTCCGCATGCAATGTACAAATATGAACATTTCGTAGAGGAGTCGGTAGTACGGGTTTCCAATTAGGATCTTCTCGATCTCTTGATATTCTTGTACTCCTTGTCATGTCTTTTGTTGTTTTCATGCAGTACAAACAAGGGTGTTTAGAGTTAGCGCCATGAGATACATTGAACATACATTTTAATGTCTTCAGATCTCCTGCTAAATGCCATTCAATGTTGAAAGTGCCAATTCCAGGAATATTGAGTGGAACTCCCTCCATGTGATTTTTTATGGTGGCAGGATATGATGTTCTATTAAATATCCATGAGAGAATGTTATGTCTTCTTTCAGCACCTATAAGAGAATACAAAAACATGATTAGCCTCATAATATTAACACAAAGAAGATTTTAGATATGAAATCCATATTCAAATGATTATCCCTATTTATTATGCAAAGAAACTGCTATACCTGAAATGCTGCCAACCACCAACTATCATTTTCTGATTGAACACTGAAATTGAGACCTTCTGAGTCTGAAAGTGCTCCATTCATGATCGTGAGACCGACTCTTTCCATTTTTTGTCCTTTTATAATTTCAAACTCATCTAACTTGAGAACAACTATCAACTTGTTATTGACATTCTCATTTGTAATACCGTAAAAATTTATGATGAATGTTAATAACTGATTAATGTCAATAAATAAATTGTTGGAATTGTTATATGCTAGACTTTCTCCTTTCGAGCAGTACACTTCATTGATATGAGATGGATTACCAACTATTGTCTGCATACCATGGTTTAACATGTCTCTTTTTTTTTTAAGATGAAATGGTCGTGGGATTGGAAACTTTTTAATATTTACTTGTGCAAATGCCTCATTTATCATCTTAAACGTTGTTGCATATGCTTCCCTATTGATGCTAGAAAAGTCACATGCCCCCTAAAACAATGTAGTGTCTAATATTTTTCCAACTTCATTCATAATGCTATCAGTAACTGAAGCCTTAATCTTTTTCATTTTGTTATTATTTAACATTGATTTCATAGATTTAGAAGTCAAGATAGAGCCTAGTGAGTTTCCAATTGAAATGTCATTGGCCAAATGGTCTTCAACACAGTAGGCACTTGGATTTTATGATTCAATGTGTATTTTTCATTATTTTACCTAGAAGTGAGATTTTCTACATTGTTGATGTTGTTTGATTTGCACCCAATTTAGCCAAAGATCATGGATTCATTTATGTCATCATTGGATCTGATTTTTCACATGCTATCATAGCAAGTTACAAGCTGAAATTGGAGGTAGTGCCAAATTTATTGCTAAATTTGAGCACGCCACTAATTCTAGTGAGAGATTGAGTGTTGTCTTGATCAAATCTAGTAACTTCATGTGTAGAAAGTGGATATTTGTGATCATTAGCATGTTTTAGGTCAAATACTTGTGGTTGGATCATTGATACACAAGTTCCATTTGTTGGTGAATAGATCATTCTTCTAGAATCTAGATCAATAAGTCTAGTTTTGCATATAGCTTTTGATTCTTTCAATAGTATGGATGTTTGTGAACTCTTAAAGTTTGAAAAGGATCTCTTGTGGCAAAGGTTTTTGATCTTTTCGAGAGTGTTTTCGAGATCTTTTAGGTTCAAGATTCATTCTATTGTGGTGTGATCATTTGTTGATCAAGGTTTATCAATTCTATGTGTTGTCGACTAGTTATGAGATTAAGAGAGACATTTGTGATTTCATTTGTTGAAGATTCAAGTGAGTGCTAAGTGCATTTGAATAGCTTGAAGAAGTTTGATCATCATGGCAGACCAAGGAGGGTTCTTGTTGCAGAGCAATGATAGGCTTACCTCAAGCAACTACTCAATATGGAAGGTAAGGATGGAATCCTTGCTGACTTTGAATGATATGATGGATATTGTGTTAGGTATTGAAGAGGAACATGATATTACCCAAGATCAAGTCATTTATCGAAGGAAGGCCAAGAGTTCTTTACACATCATCAAGATGAATACCTCAAATGAGCTTCTCAAGGAGGTAGGAGCTTGTACTTCATTTTATGAGGCATGGAGGAAACTTCAAAGGATTTATTAGCCAAAGTCCACATCTAGGGTGCCCACTCTAAGAAGGCAAATTCTTCAAAGTTGTCAAAAGGAAGGTGAAAGTGCTAGCTCTTATGTGATGAGAGTTAAATCTCTTAATGGTTATTTAGAAGGTAATGGTGACACTATTGGTAACATTGAGATTGTTCAAGTGCTTATTAATGGCTTAGGAGAGGGTTATGCTAACCTTGTTCAAATTGCTATTCAAAGAACTTTGCCATCTACTGAAGAATTGCAAGAGGTGTTGGTGGCCGAAGAGGATAGGGTTGCCAGTATCAAGTCAAGAAGTGAACCTACTTCTACCAATGTTGGAGATGAAGAGGCACTCTTCACCAAAGGCAATGGCAAAGGAAGAGCAAGTGGAACAATAAGAGTACCATTGTTCAAGGGCAAGGTGAGGCAACATCCTCTTATGGTGATAATAAGGATAAGTCTAAACTCAAGTGCTTTTATTGTGGCAAAAAGGGTCATTTTAATAATGAATGCTATGAAAAGAAAAGAGAGTAATTAGAAGATAGCTACATAAATGACATGTTCGGATAAAGAGAACATCATTCCTTTCTAAGAACTCATTTTTAAGATTGTAGCTTATCTTGCCTCAATATCCTCAAAGATCTCTGAAATGCTCTACATGCTCCTCTAATGTGTTGGCTATATACTAAGTGTCGTACTATACCAACAGGGTTAATATAGATTTTATAGTAAATAATGTTGTTCCCATAGAGGACAGCGTTAGAAAGTTATGTTTTTGGTACAATTATGGCAAGTGGGTTCGAGTGTTATTCTGGTTGTCAACTCAAATCAAAAATTAGTAACCAATATTACTTATGTTTGGGATGGGTAATGTTAATAAATTCAGAACAACAATTTGGCCTCTATCGAATTAAATGAAGCGCGTTCTACATATGAGATGTTATCAGAGTAGTACAACAGTACTACACTCTGGTTGATTAAGGTTTCAACAGAGAATCGAGAATTGTTCGATGTATTCGCGACTGTGCAGACAATTAATTAATCGCATTCGCGAACTATTCGTTTCTAGACAAAAATCCTCAACAACTAAAGCCCAACTTGATGGTTAAAGAACACGAAGAGTTTTAGAACACGTTAGAAACTTATGTCAATGCCAATCAGGAAAACAGATCAAAGACTCAATTCTTCAGACAGGGACTATCATCTCATGTGTATACATACAGCTTTATTCAATGATCGTGCTACACTGTACCAAAGATAGTTGTTATTCGAGTGCCGAAAAGAAAGTATTCGTGACAAACGAATAAGATGGTTTTAAGACATTTCTTTAGAGCATGCTTTATGGAAACACAGCAAATGACTGTAATGCACTAGAGCGACTGTCTGATCAGAGAGTAATTCATGAAATGTGTTAGAGATTGTTAGCAGACTCAAGATCACTCACACTCAGCAGTGCGGAGAATTGAGATAAGAGAGAATAACTCACAAAACTCTATTCACTTCTTCAATCTCTTACATAAGCATAAACTCTTCTCTCTCGATGATCGAGACTGAAGTGTGAGATCTATATATGTTCTACGGGGTGAACAAACACACCTCTAAAACAACGGGTGCGTCGCTCCCGCGAAAGGGTCTAGTTAACAATTAGACTGAAAATATGTTCAACTATACCATAGGAAGTATACTTAACTATGAGTTAAAGTTACTCTAGTTTATCATGTCTTTTTGTATCTAGTCGTTTCGTATGGACGACCTAGTAAAGGTTATCCAAGACAATGTCTTTTCCTTTTAAAGGTCTTGCCCTTAATTACAAGGCAAGTACTTAAGAGATATATTCCCGAAAAAATGACTTAGGCCTCTTCATGATTTATACTTAACCAGCTCATATCTTCATTTTCGAGTATATCATGCCATATTTATGTTGATATTCAATATTTAACATTTTTGTGACATTTGTATATTTATTTGTATAATTGTCAGCATTCGTATGATATTTTCCTTGACGAAACTCTACTTGATAAGTAAATTCTTGCAGAAGTAGAACCCATCGAGCAATTCGTCCTGATAGATCTGGTTTATTTACAAGATACTTAAGAGCATAATGATCCACATGACAAATAAATGCATATTCCAGCAAATAATGCCGAAATTTTTTAACAGTAAAAATCATGCCAAGTGCTTCCCTTTCTGTAGCCGAATAATTCTTCTCTGATGCACTGAGCTGTCGACTCGCATAGTAGATGAGATGATCCTTCTTCTGGTCATCCTTCTAGCTTAGATAGACGCCAATAGCAAATGCAGAAACATCCACATAACTGTGAAATAAAATAACCCAGTTGGGTGGTCTCAAAATAGGAGCATTGATCAACCTTTGCTTAAGATCTTTGAATGCTTTCTGCTGTTCATTCGTCCACAAGTATTCCACTTGTTTCTTCAATAGATGTTTAAGAGAGGCAGCAATAGAAGCATGATTTTGAATAAATCTCCTGTAATAGCCAACATGTCCTAAGAAAGCTCTTAGTTCACGTAAATTGGTTGGTATCTGGAGATTCTTTATAAGCTTGACTTTATCTTTGTCGACTTCTATTCATCTGTTAGATATTATGTGTCCGAGCAATATTCCTTCTTTCATACCAAAAAAACATTTCTCTGGATGAAGAGATAAACAAGTATCTTGACACCATTGCAATGTTGATTTCAGCTTCTGCAGGTGTGTCTTTATATCACTGTATATACAAAAATCATCAATAAATATTTCGAGAAAAGTTCTCAGGAAGGCAGCAAAAATTAACATCATGATTCACTGAAAAGTCCTGGTGCATTACAAAGACCAAAGGGCATTTTGTTGTAGGCATAAATGCCCAATCCGTAATGAATGTGGTCTTTGAACGATCTTCCTTTTGCACTCCAACCTGATTATATCCAGAAAAGCCGTCACAAAAATTGTAACGCTCTTGACCAGCAACCTGATCTAGGATGGAATCAGTGAAAGGCAGAGGATGATGGTCCTTCCTTGTGGCAGCATTGAGTTTGCGGAAATCCTGGCATATTCGTATTTTGCCAATCTTCTTCTTTGGGACAACAACAATGGGTGAAACCCATTCACTACTTAAGACGGGATAGATTATACCTGCCTTAAGGTGCTTGTTAAGTTCGTCCTTAACCATGAGAGAGTACTTAGGATTGAGACGATATTGTCTCTGTCGAATAGGTACAGCATCTTCCTTAAGATCAATTCAATGCTCTCCAAATTCTGCAGGTATACCCTTCAAATTGTCGAGCGACCAGGCAAAAATGTCTTGATACTCCTTCAATAGTTCAGTGAATTTCACTAACTCCGATTCTCCAAGTGACTTTGAAACATGCACAAATCTGCCAGGTGCAAGTTCAATCAGTTCAGTTGAATATGGTAAAATGATACCTTCTGTCATATTGACCTTGGTATGGCCATGAATTTCACGCATGGTTGACTCCGCAGATGTTTTCTTATCGTCAACCTGGTTCTTGTTACCAAATTCGTGTTCAGATTCGTCACTCAAATCGCCAGACTCTTTCAAGTTCATGTCTGCAACATTAATTTCTTCATACGAAACATCTGCTTTAGCGTCGCAGGCATCGAAGAATTCTTTGTCATCAGCATTCTCATAACATTTACTACACTTCAATATCAGATTCATTGGGAAAAATATTCAAGGCATACGAAGATTCTTCTGATGTAAAGCTGGTGTTGGACAAAGGAGTTTCACCTTCATATTTGTCACAACTCCAGGTTATAATTTGTTCTGCTGGCTTACCTTGGTTATTGGTCTCACCAGTCTGAAATCTCAGCTCTTTGGATTTCCAATGTACACTTGCGTTTGATTGATAAAGCCAAGGTCGTCCAATCAGCACAGAATAGGATGACAAACCGAGTGGTTTGATAACAATGAAATTCATTGTGAATGGATTGGCTTGAATGTAGACAGTGACGTCCTTCAGTTCTCCAACAGGTTTTCGTCGTGTCGAATCAGCTCACTTGATGTTTCGCTGTGTCGGTTGAATGTCAGTCAGCCCTAGAGCATGAGCCGTGTCTTCTGTTATTATATTCACACTGGAACCAGAGTCAATTGGCACTTTTTTGATTAGGCATCCCGCAATGGTAATATCAATCTCAGGTGCACCGAGATCACCTAAATCGATAAACAAAACACCAGCATCTGGTAGAGAAACTTTTTTCTTCTTTTTGGACACAGAAAGGCCTTTCAGTTGCTTTCTGTAATAAGTGTTATCTGCCAACAGCTGTTCAAAAGTAATGTTTGAATGAAGGGATCCAATATCAGTCATGATGTCATATTCTTTCATCTTCGATTTCAAGGTTGGTTTATCAATAACAGCACTAGACAATTTCGTCTTCGCGATTTCTTCGTCCTCTTCCTCGAAAGTGACCACCTTTTCTGCAGCAGCTGTCTGAAGTTCAGCGTTGATTATTTCCTTTGCTTTTGCCGAGATATCTTTTGCAAATAACTTCGCAGCATCGCGGTCATAGTTAGGGTCATCTTTGAGATCTTCCTTAGTCGTAGATTTGTTCGTTGTTTTGCTAGAGGATTTATTCTTCAAGGATTTTTTGCGCTTTGTCGAAGATTTCTGATCAGGTTTCGAGGAGCTTTTTCTTCTCGTTGTGACTTTGAATAATTTCTCCATGTCACTTGGCCAGGACTGATCTTCTGTCTTTGGCAGTTTTCCTTCAATAACGTCAATTCTCTGCACAACAGCATCAGTCGTTGCTTTTGCTTTCGTGTCTGCAGCAGCTGGTGTTGCTACATACTGATATTTGGGTCGCGGCTTCTGCGACTGAGGGCAGTCAGGATACTTGTGGCCAGGCTCTCTGCAATTTGAGCATAATGGTACATAACCAATCGGCTTTCGCGGTTGAAGACACTCAAGAGAAAAATGTCCTGGCTCTCCACAGTTGTAGCAGTTGCCCAAAATTGGTTTAGTCGCGGTTTGAGACTTCGCTGGTCCAACAAATTCAGGAGGATTATGTCTTCTTGGTGCGAACTTGGGTCTGTCCTGCTGGGCTGATGCTGCAGTACCCTGTACATAGTTAGTAGTCGCATCATTTTGAAAAATAAAAAGTACCTCTTGGGCAGAATCTTCAATGTATTTGACATTCATAGTAGTGCAGTCTTCCTTAGTGTGTCCAGAAGTTCCACATTTCGTACACCACATTCCTGAGTTGGAAGAAGATGCTTTTGGTCTTTTATCTGCAACTTCAGAGATCTGCACTTTCAAATCATTAAACTTTTTATTTAGGTCAGCCATATTACTTGACGACTTATCCTCGACAACTTTTGTGTCATCCTTTTGTTTAGTTCGTCGTTTATTCTTTCTCTCTCCTTTGTTAGCTTCTGATTCTGATGAATCGCTGCTTTCAGATTTCGAGCTTGAAGAACTGGTACTTGAATCGGAATCTGAATCTTTACCACTGTCACTAGAATCCGTCTTCAACTTTCGAGATTTCTTAGTCGATCGTCACCTTTGTGCTAGTTTCGAGGTCTCGAAATTTTCTGAACTAGCTATTACTGCTGCTAAGGAGGTCATGTCCCCTTGTCTGCAATACCAATCAATCTTTGGTGGTAAACCAGCCAAAAACCATTCGATCTGCATATTCAAGAGGAATGACCAAAAACTTGTAATTGCTATAGGTAGTCCATAATTTAGTTCTAGGAAAAACTTGGACACGAAGCTAGATTTGACAATACCTTGCTCAAGGATCTACCTTTTGCGAACTATTTTTCCGCACTCATATCTATGAAGTCATCCATTCTCAATAACTAGGTATATTTAATATTTAATGCTTATGCATACAAACTCTTTTAGTCCACATACATGTGCTTGCTTCCAATTTTTGTCCTTTCGCTATGTAAGAGCTAGTGCACTCCAAAGGTGACTTATTAGATCCAATGTGATGTCATCAAAATATCTAGCCACCTTGTCTTTCTAGTAAAGCTTGTTGAAGTTACCAAAAACAAGATGAATGCCAAAAATCTAGTCATATCCTATGTTCATTCCCAATTGTGGAAGTAGTTCATGAGAATAATTCATTGGAATTTTATTTTTTATTCATTAATCAAAGTTTGTATCATGTGATGCTCTTAATAATCTTCTACTTTATTGACTTCAAATATAAAGTAGGAACCTCATAATAAATGCTAGGTCATAATGTTTACACTATTTTTGATATATGCTAGATCATATTGTTTTGAATCTACATCAAATGGTAATTTTGCTCCTTTTGTTGAGATGCCTTACACTCGCACTTGATGTCTATATGACAATGATCTTTGCTAGGGCTATGTATCATTTTGGGAATTAGTAGATTAGTAATCCCCCCTCGTGTGTGGTAAATAGATTAGAAATCCCCCCTCATGTGTGGTTATCTGATGTTAAAAAGGTCTCTTTGTTGAATTTCACACGTGTGGATTGTCCACTACATGTACTTGTGATCTCCTAAGGTGTGTAGATGCACCAAGATCAAGACTAGATTGAGATTCAAGATCTATCTTTGATTCTATGGCAAAAACACACTACTACATGCATTCAATCACTTCCAACTCTCACTCACACGTGTGGGAAGTGTTCCAAAAGTATTCTAAGTAAAAACAAGCTGCTCTCCTCGGGTAGAGAGAGAAAAACCATCATGAGCTCTCAGGTAGAGAGAGAAAGCTAGAAATTCAACGACACTCAAAATCCACGTAATCACCAAATCAATTAGCTTCAAAATGAGGAGTACAATGATACTAATAGATTCATGAGCTACCACTATGCTTAACTATGATTGGATCACACTTTTCCACCTCTTAATCCTATTGGACCATTGATCCATGCACCTCTAAATTCTATTGGACTATATTCAAGCACACCTCAATTTTCTATTGGACCTCACAAGGTTCCACCTCTAAATCCTATTGGACCTCTTAAGCTTCATCAAACAAAAGCATGACACTTGTCTACACTCTGATTGGCACAAGTTTGGCTCTATTTTGGCTCAATAGTGGCATTACAAGTGGAAATGGATAATTTGCCATCTATGCCAAATTTGACCCTATCAACTTCCTACACCTAAATGCTTGACTATGAAATTCTATGAGACCCCTATATCAAACATTTTGATTTACTTTACAATTCTCCACACGTGGGAACATCCTCCACACATGTGAGATTCACTTACAAACTTCTATCATAAAAAATACCAAGCTAGATTTTTGCCAATTTCTCACACTCCTCCTCAAAAAATAGCTTGGAAAGGTACTAGATCACTTGAGAAGTTTGTAAATCTTTTTGACTGGATCCTTTGGTATGCATAAGAAGTGAAGATCAGCCAAGGGATCCATCATAGCAGCACCCTCACCATATCCATGATAAGATCTCTTTGGTAGAGATCTCTTGCCAATGCCTTTGAAGAGTGCTCCACCAATATGCCACTATTATCATGGGCTTCCTCCATGCTTGATGATGATCTTTGCCTTGAAAGTTCCACTTGCATGATGGATGCACCATAAATAGAGAAATCTGAGGCTTCCAAGCCTCATAAGGATCATGGAGATCAAGATCATAAGATGTGAAACAATGATGATTATCAAGATTATGCTTTCTAGCTTGACTAGTCCACATACAATGAACTATATCCATGATGGATCTAATCTTGATATCAAAGACCATCTTGATCTTTTTTAGGCTAGTTACTCTCTCAAGGATGTAAGTGTCCACTTTGGATGCTTCACTTAATCTCAAGAGGAGTTTACAATTTGCCTCAAAACATGTGAAAACATGATTTTCAAAAAAGTGAGTACCAAGCTCAATCTTGTTCTTACTAGAATCAAGAGCATACTTTTGACAATACAATATCTTGCTTTCAAAAAGTATTGGAAACACATCTAAGTCAATAATGACAAAAAACATGTCCATACCATAAGCATCATACAAAACTAGTATAGCTTTTCTTGAACTTTGAGATCCAAAAAATTCAATGAAGCAAGATAGCATTTCAAGCAAAGGAAGAGAAGCATATATGAATGTGTTGTAGTAGATACAACATGAAAGATGCCCCTCTTTGCCATGTAAGGTGAGCCATAAAGACTCGGCCATGCATCTTGAAGATCTTCTTGAAATCATATGAAGAAGAAACTCCTCCTCACACATTGGCCCCATCATAACTTGAATACCTTCAAAAAGGATAACTTGTGATGCTTCTTGAGAAGTCTTGATCTCGGCCACTTCCAAGATTGAATCTTCATGCAATATGACATCTCTATTCACGATCACATTTTAAATAGAGAGTGTAAAGACACTAAAGGCCTCCTTGATGGATGAGTATCCAATCATGATCCATGAGCTTGGATCATCCTTCCTTCTTGTTTCCAAGGGAATATGTGCAATGCAAGCACTACCAAGTTCACTAAGGTGATCAACCTTAGGCTTCATCTTGAATAAAACTTCATATGGTGCTATTCCTTCAAGAGCTCCAATACTCCTCAAAGCTTTGATCTTCAATGAGAATTTCTTCTCAACATATGCTTTGAATAATAAGGAATAATCATACACCATAATACTTGAAGAGAGAAGATACGTGCATCTTGTGTAATCCTCCTCCTTTGAAATATTGGAAATATAAGAAACATCAAGAGAGTTTGCACTCTCACTTGGATCAAATTTGTAGATGCCTTCAAATCTTGATCCATATGCAAGGATCTCACCATCCTTCTTAATCACACAATTGTCAATATTGAAATTGACATCAAAGCCACTATCAAGAAGTTGGCCAACACTTAAGATGTTCTTTGTAAGCTTTGGGACAAAAAGAACATTGTTGAGAAAGAGATCTTTAGAAGACGCAAGCTTCAAGGGAATAATCCCTACTCCTTCAATATTGCACTCATGCTTACTTGCAAAGTATATGGTCTTCTTGACTCCATCATAAGGCATAATAGATGAAAAAAAGTGCTTGGAGCCACACATATGTGAAGATGCTCCACTATCAATATACCATGAGTCATCCTTGTTGAAGGTGGAAGAGGAGAAGCTTGATGCCATAAGAGAGCCTTCTCCATCACTTGCAATATAGTCTTCTTTCTCATTGGTGATGTTGGCTTGATTGAGTTGATTCTTCTTCTTGAAGCAATTGGTGGCATAATGGCCTTTCTTGCCACAATAAAAGCACTTGATCATCTTCTTCTTGAGATTTGAATTAGAAGCATGAGAGGTATCCTCCTCCTCTCCATCTTGGTCTTTAGCTTTGTCATTAGAGAAGTGATGGTGTTGCTTCTTACTCCTCTCTTTGTGCTTGGCAAATAGAACTTTGCCATCATCATGATTGAGTGATAGCTTGTCCATCCTCAAGAGTTTGTACTCTTGTCTTGATTCTTCAGAAAAAGGGCCTCCAAACTTGGTAGCTCCTCCTTAATAGCATAGGATTGGACAAGGTTGTCATATTCATCTCTCAAGCCATTGAGAATGACTTGGACTAGCTCACTTTGATTGATTGAGTCACCAATACATGCAAGCCCCCTATGAATATCCTTGACTCTCAAAACATAATTAGATGCACTCTCATCACTCTTTTGACTACTTTGGAATATTTGATTTCTAAGAGTGAGGAGCCTAGAGGTGTTCTTAGCCTCATAGATGGACTTGAGACAATCCCAAGCTTCCTTGGATGTAGAACAATCACCAATCTCCCTCAATATCTCATTAGAGACATTCATCTTAATGTAGTGGAGAGCCATCCTAGCTCTCTTCTTGTATTTTTGTACTTCTTGAAGGACTTGAGGCTCCTCCTCAATCCCAAGTACAATGTCCATCACATCTTGGAGTATCAAGATGGACTCCATCCTCAACTTCCATATTGAATAATTGGAAGTAGACAATCTCTCACTTGGTTGCAACAAGTATGAACTAATTGAAGTCATGTAAAGTGGAGATAAATAAAAGTGATGAACAAAAAATGTTGCTTCTCTCTCACTATAGGATCCAATAATGGTGTGCTACCATCTCCTATGCAAGATCTTGCAACAAACTGTGAGATGATTCTCACTAGCTATCTCAATCTCTCCAAAACTAGATCTACTTCACATCAAATGATAGAGTATGGGCAAAGTTAGGATCAAACACTCTTAGAACGTGTGAAATACACTAAGAAACCAAATTTGACTCAAATACAATGATATTGCATGAAACAAAATGGCTAAGATCTCAAAACAATGCCTAGATCACATATAGATGAGATTGGTAAGATTCAACTGTGATTTTGGATCAAAGAGGCAATCTTTTGACCAAACCAAATGTGTCCACCCAGGTCTAGGTGCCCTACCTAACCCTCTTCAAAAGCTTATACCTTTTGATTGGCTCAACCAAATGGAATGAAACTGATTGCATCAGAAACTAGACAAAAATAGCTTCAAAACAAGCTATCTAGCAATATTTTTGGATCAAACGTGAAAGAGAACTCCCAAACTGAAATTGGATGTTCCTCACACGTGTCTGAACACCTGATTCCGTACAGTACCAGGTTAGACCCAATCAATGTCCTTTTGATCTCTTTTGATCCAAAATTGAACAAGATAGCTAGGAAAATGGGCCTTGACAATTTCTAGCTCAAGATTGATGAATAGTTTTCATTCAAATGGATCAAAATGCATGGTAACCTTAGGTAGGCTCTGATACCATGTTGAATTTCACACGTGTGGATTGTCCACTACATGTACTTGTGATCTCCTAAGGTGTGTAGATGCACCAAGATCAAGACTAGATTGAGATTCAAGATCTATCTTTGATTCTATGGCAAAAACACACTACTACATGCATTCAATCACTTCCAACTCTCACTCACACGTGTGGGAAGTGTTCCAAAAGTATTCTAAGTAAAAACAAGCTGCTCTCCTCGGGTAGAGAGAGAAAAACAATCATGAGCTCTCGGGTAGAGAGAGAAAGCTAGAAATTCAACGACACTCAAAATCCACGTAATCACCAAATCAATTAGCTTCAAAATGAGGAGTACAATGATACTAATAGATTCATGAGCTACCACTATGCTTAACTATGATTGGATCACACTTTTCCACCTCTTAATCCTATTGGACCATTGATCCATGCACCTCTAAATTCTATTGGACTATATTCAAGCACACCTCAATTTTCTATTGGACCTCACAAGGTTCCACCTCTAAATCCTATTGGACCTCTTAAGCTTCATCAAACAAAAGCATGACACTTGTCTACACTCTGATTGGCACAAGTTTGGCTCTATTTTGGCTCAATAGTGGCATTACAAGTGGAAATGGATAATTTGCCATCTATGCCAAATTTGACCCTATCAACTTCCTACACCTAAATGCTTGACTATGAAATTCTATGAGACCCCTATATCAAACATTTTGATTTACTTTACAATTCTCCACACGTGGGAACATCCTCCACACATGTGAGATTCACTTACAAACTTCTATCATAAAAAATACCAAGCTAGATTTTTGCCAATTTCTCACACTCTTGACGTTGTTTGAAATTCTAGTTCTTAGCTCAAAAAATAGCATAAATTTCTATCTTGCATTATGTATCAGTCATGTTTTATTGACATAAATGATTGGGCACACACTAAAATCTATGATTTTACTATTCTAGGTTACTTTTGTGATGAATTGCTTCCTACTTTGTGGTTTCTTCTTTGTTTACCATATTCTCAAATAATTACTCGAAAAGAGTTTCTAAGATTCGTGCTTTGCCAAATATGTCTATAAAGACATCCATTATTTTTCAAATCTACAAGTTTGATAAGTGTTTCTTCCTTGGTTCTGGTAGAAATCACGTATTCAAATTTGGCTACCTGAGTAAAACGATTTAAGAATCGAAGAGCATATCATAGTAAGTTGCACAAGCATCTCTCACTTTTGTCTATCAAGGTACTCTTTGATGCTTTGGAAATATCATTGTTAGCATGCTGTATTTGGCGTATAGATCTTCTGTTGCTTCTAGAGTATGGTGGATGCTGCATATTTTGAGATAGCAATTTGCAATGCTTTCATTTCCTTTTCATACTAGATAGAAAAAGTTCTTCACATCATATTGCTAGTATATTTCAAAAACTTGTGTGTATTTTTATGAATTCACAAAAAATTGTGTTGTTATCAATTATTTTAATAATTATTGAAACTAAAATTCCAAGTTTGAATGTGGCTTGGATGTTTGATAGTTTAAAACAATCAAATTTTGAGAGTGAAAAATACACCTAGATGCTAGACATAATCAAAGAACATAGAAGATAACAATTGTAGGTAGAGATAAGGTTTAAGAAAAATTGCTAGTAGGTGATCTTGTCCTGCTAATTCTTCTCGCAATTGGTCTATGAACAAAACGGGCTAGTATTTTTTTTTTTGGATTTTTTTGTTCAATTGTTATAGTCTACACAAAGTCTTGCTTACGCAAAGAGCTCAACATTCTTCAATCTTTCTAACACGGTGTACACTCCTACCCTTGAATGGTAAGGCAATCTTCAAGTCTAAGCCCTTTTAGATCAATCTAATCCCATGCAAAAACACGTTGATATTCTCAAAAGCTTCTCTTGTTGACTCTCTAAGATGGGCCCCTAAGTTGATATTTTTTGGATTTGTTTCATTCCCTAGATTTACCAAATGGATATCTATGTCACATACCTTTGGGAGTTATCCTTCAAGGGTATTCCTTGATTTCTAATGAGCGGATCCTTCGGGCAATTAGTAACAGACCTAACATAGCTTTTTAATTTTTCATGAGGTAAGCAATCAACTCTTCATACAATCATCAACCCTTATCAAGTTGCTCCCAATAGACGCACCAAAATGTTAGGCAAATCTCAAAGAGGGATTGATCCGTAAGGGAAGAGTCTAAGTGTGAATAGCACTACAATTGCAAAAGTATCATGTCGTTACAAGAGTGTCAAGGCATCTTTGTCAAGGTTGACAAAGCCAAAACATGCTCTACCACCACACCATACTCACTAGTTGATAATAATAAAAAAGGCCTTTAGATGCACGATCTGGAAAGAGTGGTTCAATCACCCATCATTTATGTGTCCTAGATAAAATCAACCTTTGCTAATTAGGTGAAATTTGTAGATTAATTCTAACATAATCTAGCCCTCTTTTGAAGCTTAATGGCTATTTGTAGTCCATACTCAATACTCAGCTCTAGGATCTCTTCCTGATCTTTCAATAAAATTTGCCAAGTTCTCTAGAGAATACTCTCGGAGAAAATATTCCAAAGCATGCTTTTGTGTACTAGTGGTGGTCACATTGTCTTGTATCCATCAATATTAATCAGTCAATATGTAATTTTAAAATGAAATTTCATGATGATGTTTGAATTGTGAAATTCTTATTACCACCTCACAAGTATTTATGGAAGTCTCAAGTGTAAAAAGGATAGCTATATCTCTACATTCACATATTCATTCGTCGATGGCCCTATACTCCAAGAAGAATCCATACTAAGCATTCCAAGAATGCCTCTACAAGCCTCATCAAGATGATAGGGCTTTTTCTCAGATCAGACATGATGATGGTAGGAAAATGGAAACCTCAATACCTCAAGTTGTAGATATCTAATCAGCAAAGCTATAACAAGACAAATCTGTGGATTGCTACAAGGAAGATACTAAGGTAAATAGATCCTAGAAAAAGTCTGTATAAGTTAGCACAGTGGCCTATTGTAGGAAAAACGCTGACAAAGAAATATTCAGAAAATGAGACAACAAGGTGTCACAGAGTGGTGACAACTTGAAAATTGGTACCTCAACTTCTAGACATCAATTTTAATAGGGGATTCAAACAATCAAATTTGCCATGTCTACTTAATTTGAGAAAGTTTCAATGGAATCCAATATGTGCACATTGGATCATGAATCAAACAAACTTTATACAAACCAAAGATAAAAAGTTCAGCATACTTGCACAATATTTTAATTTATGTCACTTCAGCTTCCGAATTCCCCCAAACAAACTTAGAAAAACTGGTTATTCAGGATGCTTGTGACATGTTGCAAAGCGTCACATGGGTTTCAGTACACACATCTTCACCACCAATCTTTTCATTTTCATTGAGAACTTTTGAAGCTCAAAAGAATATCAAAATCCCAGTTTGAGTACCCACATATGTTAAAAACCACCACCTCAGTTCATGGCAGTTTTTGAGCACCCAAATACCTGTCTTTCTGATGTGCCAAGTGTCCTGTTCTTCAAATTGGCTTGCATGATCGGATAGTGCATGCAAAGTACCTTGTTCACATTGTTCTTCTATTGGCAAGCTTTTCTAATTCATTCTCTAACGCTTGCACCTCCTTACTAACTTCTTTCAAATTGCACACAACTTTCTCTGAATGAAATCCATCGCTCTGGCTTTGAAAACCCTAGCAAAAAGAAAGTCAAATCAAAACTATTTTGAGAGATTTTAGGTTTTAGCCTTTCGAGAGTTCAAGACTGAAAAGTCACAATAAACTTATTTAAACTTCTAGGACTTCATAGCTTCGACAGATTCCAGCAGCTCAATAAAACGTCATGGAAAGGCTCCATGTCTTCACATAAGTACCCTTTCAAAACCCGCTGATGCAGACAGATTCATAAGTATCCCTGGTGGTAGAGCATCTTCAAGAATTTTCAAAAGGTTCTCCTCACACTGTTGAGCCTGACAAACAAGAGCTTAAATGAGTCTTTGGCAAATGAAGTGCTCGTTTCTTACCACTTTCCAGAACATTATGATCTTTTATGGCATCTTTCTCAATTTACTTATTCAACGGAAAAATTGCATGTATTAAGTCATTATTGTTGACTAGAGGCCTTTCATCCAACTTCATGCTTCCCTGTCATTTGATCTTTTCTAGGTAAGGCATAGTCTGACTTAATACATTATTTATTTGCTCAAAAGAGTACCAAACAGGAGAAAAATTTAACCTGCAAAAATTGGCGTTGCTCACACTTTACTAGCATAGCCTGCAAGATGATAGTAGAATGGAAAATTCAGGTATTTCACAATACATACTAGGTCTGGCATACCTTTCGATCATAGATTGTATATCATAAGTTGCTCTTTCCTTTGTAAGGGGACATAACCCAGGACCTTTGGATTTTGTTTCACCAGTTTACTAGATGTGTTGCATACTTTAACAGGATGTCTAGATCGAAATCACAACATATTATGCCCATTAGTGATCTCTTGAAGTGCACCTATTTAAATTAATAGCAAACCTTAATCTCACTTCTTTGAGAGAACAAAAAGACTCGCAAAACTGAATTCGTCAATGGCAAGCTTCAAATAAAAGTTTGTTGATATGACCTTTCTTATGGAATTGAACCACTCGTGCAGAGCAGGAACTAACTTCAGAAGTTTTGCAGGCTCTACTTTTGTAGCTTGCAATTTTTGCAATGCCATCTCTACCTGATACAACTTGGCTCTGGTTGCCTTTTCTCTTAATTGGCAGTCAATGAGTTCATCTTCTTTCTTCAGTAATCCCCTGCTTGAAGCATTACAGAAGCTTAACAATGTCGCAAGTTACCCAAAAATGTGAAGACAAAAATTTCACTCACTAGTCACCGTAATCTTATTTGACCTCTACCCTTTTCAAGTTAGCAAAATCTTATGCTTCTTTAGTGATATTCTAAACTGTTGCACTGTAGAGATAAGCAGTAGAGGATGACAAGCACAATCGCAGACTGCACATGCGACAAACCTATCATAGTGGTTTCGTTCAGTGGAACTGGCCATGGTGAGCTGGTTAGACCAAAAGAACACCTGCGAGCCTGATAAGGTGAGCAAGGTTCCAGGCGGAACCGGTGAACTAAAGCCAATGCCACAGCATGGTAGCAACTTCTTTCTTTGTAACTTTCAGCAAGAAACTAGTTATGAACAAAACAGTCATGTTGATGAGGTGTCTACCATTCATTGGAGAGTCATAAAGGATGTGCAGAAATTCTGCCAGGTAACCGGTTTCCATCTACTCCCAAAAAATAAAGATAGCTACTACATGTCTAGTTACTTCTGAAAAAAGCTATGCTCAAGTTTTGCACCTTTGAAGAAAGTTGACTCGCTGCAAAGCATCCTCTAAGTTCTGCCTTTGTATATCAAATTGCCTGCAACGTCCATAAAGCACAGCTCTATCTTGTGATTGATAGATTCAAAAGAATAACTATTACATCACTCTTACGAAAGTTGCAAAACTACTTATACAATTATCATCGGACAATAAGAGGAAGCATGTCATGTGAAAGACCTTCAGGGTGACTTCATATAGGAGACCGGCAAGTGGAGAGGGCATAGAATACTCCTCACATTGGTTGAGGCCAATTCAAGTGCCTTCCCTCCCTTTCACACAAGGTGGAACTTACCCTATCCTCCAGAGAGCATGCGGCAAGAATGGATGCTAAGGTCAGGTAAGTCCACCAGCCGAAGAAGTTCCCCAGGTATGTTCATTTACTTCCAATAAGTGGTGTAACCAAGGTCCCATGTTCAATGAATCCCATTGCTTCATTATCCAGATTTTATTTAGGCACTTGCACTTACCTTCCACAAGCGGCCTCGTGTGAAGCCTTATGCTCATATCAATGTGGGGGTAGGCGAGGGGGTAAGTCCATTTCTTGAAATGCAACTCCCTTGTTTCTGAAACCAGCCTTAGCAGGGAAATCAAATTCATTGTTGGGTTGGAAAAGTCCACTCAGCGTATAAATTCTCATGCACTCATGTAGAAGTGTGAAGATCTACTAGGTTCAAAAAGTATATGCAATCCTAGATTGCTAGCATTGTCTATGTCATATGTATACAATATCACATGCAAATGAGAATTTTACAACTATGACTGAACTCCAAATATCAGCGGCCTTTATATAGACCGTGTCCCCACTTTTCATTATTTCATGTGGACCACATAGTTACAAGTCTAGGCACTTGGGCACATCATTTCTTACTTAGTTAATAAAGCCAATTATTCCTTATTTCGCTAATATTGAGCAAGATGCATATTCTATTCTTATTTCAGGCTCTCAAACTCTATGATTAGGCCTATTAGCCCATTATTATGGTTGATAAATTGGAGATTAGTTTAGTTGGACCAATTATGATCAGAGTAGCCTACGTCATGTGGGTTCTGGAACGAGTCTTACAAAAATAAATAAAGAAGGCTAAAAAAGGCAGCAGAGCCCGAATTTCCAGACAGTTTGGTTTAGGATTTTTGGGGGAGTGCACCTAGCTGAAAGACATCCAGTTGCAGTTTATCTGCTCTCCTCACAGACCAGTGTTCCAGAACGGGCAACTATGGTCATGATCAGTATAACTTAGCTTATGGCATATACAGTTACTGGTGGATATCATTGTTCTCTTACTGATTGGCATTGTTCCATGGGTCTTGATTTGTACAATTGTGGTGCTCTCCCTATTTGTATCTTTATGATATTTTTCTCATGGTGCAATAAAAGACACTTGTCATGAACATAAAATTATATTTGAAGTTATGAATATTTGCTTCATTACATGGTGAATAAAGTTGAGGCCTTGTGTAGTTCCATGTCCTTTAAACCCCATAATGATGATGGAAAATCATACGAGAATGATTTGGAAGATAAGAAGGGATGCAAAAAATGATAAAAAGTATATATATTGTTTTCGTGAAGAGAATATGAACAAATACATAGATCACTTTTAAGCATATGGTAATTATTAGAAAATTTAGAAAACTTCAAAATACAAAGCCATTATCTTAGATAACCAAGCAGGAGTAGTCATACAACAAAGATGATGTGAGAATACATCAACTTGGATTTCCCTAGAAAAATTTTAAGTATAAAGTCTATGCCCACATAAATTTTTTGACTCTCTCATGTGTCATTTCTGATGCATTATAGAGATATATTTTAAAAATGCTCCTACTTATTGAACTTCAAAACACTTTTTTGTTAGAGAAGAAATTTTGGATCAGCAGATACATATCTAATATTGCTTATTGATTATGTACAATTTACCTCTTGAATGAAAAACTACAAAATGCATATAAGATACAAAAAGGAAAACATTGACATGGCCAAGTTGGCTACAAGTAGAAAAAGTGTAATCTAAATACTCCATATTGCATTAAGAAAAACATCACTGGGCTGTTACAATTTTCAATATCTACAGTACTAGCCCAAACTGGGCCATCCATTGCCTTTTAAGCTTGTATCTAAGAGGTGATGAATGCTGAATATAGAATCCCTTTTCCCTATACATTGACGAATCCCCAGCTTCCAGATCAAAACTAGGAAAAGTCAATCCATTGCTCAACAAGAGCCAACTCCATACCTCAGTTTTTTCTTTGACTCCATTGTCTCCTTGAGTAGAGAATCTTTCTCACGTTGCAACTTACAGTTTTGCTTTCGATAAAAATTTACCCTCCGTAATTCCATTCCTGCTCGAGTTTCGGGTACAAGAGCAAGCTCCATCTTCTGCCATATTGAACTAACATGGCTCTCTAGTATAAAAGGTTATTTGACTGATGCTTCTTTTCAATTTCAGGCACTTGGATCACCTTTAAGGTTTTACCTTAATACTTGTAAGGAAAAACTAGATCAGATGTTTTTCAAGTACTAAAATGGGAATAACAATACTTAAAGGTCTTCTTAAACCAAATGTAGCAAAAGATTTGGAAAACTGTACCTTTTCAGCTGTTACATTTGTATGCACCATATCGTGCTCTTGTGCAGGATTATTAGATTTCAGCTGTCGGATTCTCATCTCCATTTCAACCATCTAAAAAGAAACTGGTTACTGGTTCGAATCAATGCATATTCTATAAAGGGACACCTGAATTCAGCAACTTTGACAACAAAACGTTTATATGAAACAATAATCCCTTTCCATACAGTTTCTTGAGTCAGAAGAAGCAAAAGCCTGAATTTGTCAATACTAGCAAAACCAGAATATGTGCAATAGCACCACTGTACTCGACCAACAACTGATTGTTGTTTGCTTTGACATGACATCAAGATGAAATTGCAATAATGAGATGCAAACGATTTCTTCCAAAAAAAATTCATCCAAGCTGTTATATCATCTGCCTACAAATCAGAAAGCACGTGCAAATATGCAAACTGGAAACGAAAATCAGCATCTGAGATCACAGCATGTGATTGCTTCAAGAGTGGATCAAATTCTTTTGCAAAACCCTTATAAAACAGTGATATACCATTGTAGATAAGCCAAACTGGTTTCATTTTGCTCCCTATAAAAGTGCCAAAAAATGTATAAGTGCTACAAGGAAACTTGGGCCATTCTCCCTTTCTCTAGACTCTCTCTCACATCTGTCCATTCCTCTTCTCTAACTACCCTCTGTAACTTGGAATCGTCATGGTAAACACGTGCAACTGTATACCTTATTCTATTGCTCAATCATCTCATTACGATATTTTGAAATTTTAGACCTTCAGAAGAGCTCCAAATGCAATTTTATTCAGAGAAACAAATCCTCTTTTCCAGAAAAATCATTCTGTACACATGAAAATACTGACGCTTTCAGCCATATACTTGTACGCGTAACCACTTCACTCATGTTGTATCTCCATCATGTGTATAATTTAAAATGGTATTCATAAAATCAACACTATTATGTCAGGAGCAATCTTTCATTATCACTAAATGCAAAGTCTGACAATCAGCACCTGTATTTTGTTCTACTACTTTTGGAAAGTTGTGAGTTGCCTGAGCATTTTGGGACTATTTTGCACAATCAACTGACCTTCACCTCATACTCCATAGTACGTTCCAGCAATGCTATCTGAAGCTCTTCAAGTTTGGCTTTGTTAACATCGTTTGTATCGTCTATTTCCTGGATAATAATTATGTTCTATGTTATAACTGCAACTTCAAACGCACTATGTTGTCACCACTGCATGAATTAAAAAGGCAATTGCACCCACAAAATTAAATATCAAATGATAGTCAGTACCTTGATGAGAAAAATTTAAATAAGTCCTTTTGCAAGAAAACTCGGATTCCAGACCTAAACTTCCATGGTGGTAGAACATACACAAGGCTGTGAAGAAGAAACCTTGAGAAAAGAAACAGAAGCTTGGCAGCCATGACCAGAAAATTCCGTATCTTTCAACTGGCTTGAACGATTTTCTCCTGCCAAAGTACAGCCTTAAGGTTTAGCATTTATTTTAGAATATAGAATTACTGGATGTTCGTTATAATATTGCAATTTATAAAAACTGCTTTAACAGAGGGTCATGCTAATACAAGAATAATGTCTTACGAAAAAATATTGCTTCATGACAGTTCAAGTGCCAGAACTATGAGGCCACATATTGGAATCGATTAAGATAGGGAATTAAGGTGTCACAGAGACCTATCAAGTTAACCCTAGGAGAGTACCTGAACAAAACAAAAAGGCCTTGCTTGAAATAACTGAATAAAGAAATGCTCAACTTAACCTGCATATATTTATGCCTTGACAACCTACTGAATTACAGCTAAATACACCTATTGTGCCACAAATTTTCTCTACTGGTTGGCTGGAAAATGAACCACAGATCTGAGAAAAAAAAAACAGCGATCAAAAAAGTTTGAAAAACAGTGACCTGCCAGCAGAAAACCAGCAACTAACACTGTCAGAAAAACCGTCCAAAATAGGTGAAAAATGTGCCTATAGTGAAGGAGATTTGCACCTTCTTCCTGCTTGGAAAATGTGCCAATAAATCTGCATCAAACCTGCTCACAGAGACATTGTAAAGTGGGCCCAATCTGCTTTAAAATGCACCCTTCTGAGACTCCATTGGCTGGAACAAAATCGCCCATCTGCCTACCATCCAATATGCATGGTAATCTCCAAGATGTAGGAGCTATGAATGTTAATCATGCAGCCTATTAACCTGCTCTAATACCATGTCGGGATTCAATGTGAACTAGAAGCGGAAACATCCACAATGAATTAAGTGATTAATGTTCTATGAACAATCACAAATTATGCATACAAGTGGAAGCAAAGTAGGATACCAATGGAGACAAATCTCTATACAAAGAATCTATGTACATAAGCATTGCCACTCTCTCTAGTCTCTCCAGCCTCTTCAGGCTCTTCCTCCTCTTCAGCCTCTGCCTCCCTTCTTCAGCAAAACGAGGGCGCCTATTTATACTAGTAGAGATAGAGAAATCCAAAGGCCAATGGTTCCCAATGTGAAATATCCAAAAGCCAACAGCCATGTGTTACATAGGAGTTACAAAAGCAAATGAAGACCCTTGGCATTGGACAGCCAAGTGCTATTTGGAGAAGGTCACTTGCCCCACGGACCCCTCCAAACTTGAGTACATGGACCAAAAGTTTAAAAACGCTCCTTGGGTCCTCAAAACCATATACATTGCACCGACTTCATTAAATATGGCATTAACCCCATGAAGTCACGCAATCCAAGCTTGGAGCTCTGTACTCGTCGTACTATCTCTGGAGAAGATTCCACCCACGGAGAAAATAAACTCTGATGACCCCTGACAGCCGTCCAGGGTGTACCTTCTGGTACCTCAACTTCGCAGTCAAAGCATCAAAAAAGGAATCTCCATTAAAGGACAAATAGGACAAATAGTGACTTCTAACAAAGGTGCCCATCAAGAGAAGCAACAATTCTTGTCAAAGTGTTGTAATTATTGTACACACAAAACCTCAATCACAAACTCAAATGTAACTTTAAAGTTTGTACATGTCGAAAACTTTTGTACACTTCCATTAATTACAAATCTAATAAACTCAGATGCTCGGTTTTCGCCCACATGCAAAGTGTGAGAAGAGGGGAGTAGGGCTCACAAAGATGCTACACCAAGCTACCGGACGTGGCCTGGACACTGCCACTCGTTGGCCAGAAATTGTGTGAAAAAAAAACCTTGTTGTGCCTTTCACTGGATACTCCAACACTACTATAGAATGGTGAAAAAGCCCAAAAGGTGCTTCGCTACCAAGGTATGAGCAAAATCAGCACATGCAAATAGAGATGATAGAAGAGGGGCATTTACTTTGAGGTGTGTGTGTGTGTGTGTGTGTGTGTGTGTGAGAGAGAGAGAGAGAGAGAGAGAGAGAGAGATTTATTTGATCAAAGAGCACACAAAATGTCTTGAAAGTGATGTGACATCCTTTGTTCTCCCAAGGAGAAAAATGATGCTTACTCAGGAACCAACAATAACTAATTTTTTATTATTAGGGTCTAAAGGGTGCCGTGCCAAAACTTTCAAGGATCTGAATGACAGTACACCTAAGCCGTTGGTAGACTGCTCCTTTCTTCACCTTTAGGTTTGAAGTTAAATTTGAGTAAGGAGCAGATCCATTCCCCGATACATTAAACTCTTACGAACATAGTTACATCGAGCTAAAAGTACCAAATGAAAGTATCTCGGCCAAACCTTCCGCTTTGGAGTCTGATAGCAAAATCCGAACATCGCTCGAGTTGCAATCGAACGCGAGGCCCACAAAGTTGCCATCTTTGCTAACATTTTCCGCTCCCCCACAACCGTCTTTGTTTGTTTTGATACCTCGAAAAAGATGTTTGATGTGATCAGCACCTGTGTGGCTGAGGATTGGGTCTTGTGCTGCATTTTGCAACTGCGTGTTGCTGTTGTTTTCCAGAAAGGAATACGCATTTGTTGGAGTTGTTAAGCTTTCCGAAACAAGGCACCAATAGTTAGCAGAACTAATCATTGTATCATCCATGTATTGCTCATGCGCTCTTAAACCGGTGAGTTCTGCGGTCCCACCCTTGGTGTGGACAGACGGAAAATTTATATCATGGCTGGTCCCATTGCCATCACTTGAAAACCCAACAACAGCAGCGCTACAAGTTGTTGCTTCATCGCCTGTCACGTCACCAACTGATGAAAGAAGTTGAATGTTGTCCAAAGTTTTCTGTATCTTGTCTGCCTCTCTCGCCACTTGCGAAGCATTTTCCTCCAAACATCCTGCCACTCTTGCATATTCTTGCGCCCTTTCCTCTTGACCTAAACTCCAGCAGTGAACCATCTTCTCAAGCCCGTTGGCGATGTGCTCTATGGCAGAGCAATCCAAATTTTGCTGCTGCTGTTTTTCAGCCAAACACCCTGTAACCTCTCTGCTCCATGAATCGATGGCTTTGGAAATTTTCTCCGTAATCTGCATATCCGGGTTTGCAGAACCTTTTTGCTCCTGCTCCTGCTCCTCCTCCTCATTCATGCAAGTCATGCTCAAAAAAATAATGAATGGAATGGAATGCAGGCAGCAAAGAAACACAAAAAGGAATTCCTTGAGTTCTGATGAGACTAGCAGTTATGAAGTTTATGTTTTTGCTTAAAAAAACATAATAATAATGGCCTATTGACCCTTACTCTAGAGTGGAAACTGCCCTTGTTGAGCCCCTTGTGCCCATGAACACAACCGGTGGCGACACCACTCCAAGGCCAAACAAGGTTGATTTCACAACATAATATTTATCCCTGCTTTTATTAATAAAAGATGGGAAAACCCATGACCATACAAGAAGATTATAGTATGTAAAATGATACCGCAGAACGGCAAAAATGAATTAGTCTAATAAAAAGCTTAGTAAAACTTAAAATAGTAACTTAATTACTCAAAATCAACTGCTTGATGTAAATCACTAACTAAAATAGATCCACTAATAGGTAATGCAGGAAGTTTTGAAGCAGCCGCTCCTGCAAATTCAGCTCATCGAAAAATTGAAAGCATTTGTAAACGTTGTAATGCAATAGAAATACGCTGACGACGATAGAAAGAAACAATGACCGAGTAAGGTAATGATTTGTCCCTGGCGTTTCACCATAAGCTCCACACATAAAGACAAAAAATCATTAAATTTCTTATGATTCCAAATAAATCTTCCAAACGGGTTGAACTTCTCCAAATAAAAGTTCATCACCTTCATGTAATCCAAATTACATGAACCACTGGGTGAATATTCTTTTTATTCATTTTTCTGATAGTCTAAATCCTATCCACAATTTCTTGTAGATAATAGTGCTTCTTGGTACAAATATTCTTAGAATATCCAAATATTCTAAAATACAATAATTCAGTCAACCAAAATCTCTAGGAGATCCATCAAGTCTCAGAAAATTATAACTCAATCTAGGATACTTCAGTTACTCTAATGAGTCAATAGCCCCATTTCTATCATCTCATACAAGAAATTAGCAATTCATCTGAATCTCAATAGATTACATATCTCCTATAAATCCGGAGATCTAGATTGAACCTGTAAAGACCACTAGGGAAAACCCCTAGGATGAGGATAGGAAAACACAACAAGAGAGACTATGGAGCAAAAACCGCCCAACCAATCCTAAATCCCTCCTGGAGAACCCTCCTGGATCTAGCCCCCAAGCCATGCCATGTGATAGCAAGAGGAGAAGAGCTCAACTGGTAACCTAGAACAAGTCATCGACGGGATAATCTCTACCTCAATATATAGAGCGTAGGATCATATGCATGAACCCATGCAATCCCCATGCAGGTCAACTAAAAATAGGTCATAGCTCTTCATGCATTCCTCCTGCCTATATCCGTCACACGTACCTACACTACTCCAAATGTCTCAATTAGAGTGTATGGGTCCTCTCAAGATCATTAGTCACAAATAGGCCTCAACGTGGAATAAAATCTAGGTGTGACCAATAATCTCAAACACTGGAGGGCTGGTCTACCATATTAAGACTATTCCATGTCCTTTGTTGAATATGGCCATAACAGAACCTCATACACAAGCACTTATAGAGTATAATCCATAGTAGAATACAATTCACTAAATTAAGCAAAAACAATTTACTTTATGAGATATGCATGTGAGATCTAATAGGTCAATAAAATCCTAGAATAAGCTTTTCAAAAACTAATCTGAATTCAACTCAATTAATAGACTAGAAATTACTCGATATGCTTAAGAATCAACACATTTCTCGATTATCCTCTAATTAATCCATTTATGATCCATCAATCACAAATAGTTAGATTCTTATGATTTGTCAATCATAGTTCTCTAGAATCTCAAATCATACTCGATTCCTAAAGGATACTGGAGTCTATGTCAAATACACAGCTCATGAAATATATAAGAGTCATTCTACCACTCTAGAGATTTGTGCTTTTGTTTTTTTAGGTTCCTTTCATGTTACAGTGTGATCTTCCGGGTGCTGATGTCCAACCCCATGCAAGTTACTTTGATGCTGGCCACATGAGCAGTAGCACTCATTTTGGTTGAGCCCCATGGATGCTCCTCCAGAAATCAACATGGGCAGTCGCTCTACTCACATGGAATTTGTAGACTTGCTTATCCTGGAACATTTATGATCATCTCATAACTCATAGCCATGCTGATCTCGGAACTCCAATTATTCTCATCGAGGAACAACCATGCTCCTCTTGGAATAGCCATGCTCATATCGAAACTCCAATTATCATGTCATACCCACGATTGAACTGATCTCGGATCAATGTCCCGTAAGGAGGTCAATAGACCTATCTGAACCCCCAAAATTAATTATGCCTATGAGGGGGGGTGGTATTAGAGTCATAATCAATGGATCAAAGACAAAATGGTGGATTTGCATGGAACTAGTGATGACTCATAGGGGAGTGAATGATGTGGCTTGGTTAGAGACTGATGATGTGTCCGACTTGTCATTGTTCATCCTAGTTGAGGTGGATCCAATTTTTCTAAGTTCATCTTTTGAGGATAGGAGCAGTTTAAGGGGAGAAGAATGTTGTGTCCACATCATGAATATAGGATTCAGTATTGTCCTAGACTTGGATACACGGTACTCTAGTGCTCGAGATTATTGGTTATGCCACGTCATACTGGATGAGATCCGTAAAGTAATTAATAACCTTGTGAGGCCTAGACACACTAATTAGAGCTAGTACATGGTTTAGGACAGTCAATGCATTTGTAGAGTATCAATAGCAATGGGATTCCTTAATAGGGGAGTTTAGACCTTGCATGGCTGCATGCACAGGGTGGTCTTGGGTCCATATAACTAGTGGAAACTGCCCTACTCCACCATTCTTTTGGTAATTCATTGCCGGGTTCTACTCTTGCTTCCTAATTCTTGGCTTGGGGGTGAAGCTTTTGAAGATTGATCGGTTGCTTCTACTTGGTTGGGTGGTTTCTCCACAGTGTGTTCTCTTGTGTTTGTCTTGTAAGAAGGATCTTGAGGAGCTTTCCCTTACAGTTCTTCCAACTTAGAACCATCTTGAATTAGTTTTATGCCCCTAGTCACTTATTCCTAAGAATTACAAGTTCTACAAAACTAATTAGCCTACTCATTGGGTTGGGCTTATACATGTAGGAAGCCAGTGCCCTCGCACTTATTACTCTAACTAGACAGTGTATTGTGGCGAGGTCCACTTGGTAAGCTTAGCCAAACAATACGTTAGTGGTGGGACTCACTAAGTGTCCAGCACTTTTGCAGCATTTTGCAATCAAAATTGATTCCCTTTTGTGACTTGTTGTGACATATGTAGCAATAGTGCGACTTTGCGACACGTCATGATACTTGAGATTTGCGTGACTTTTTGTGTCTTTGTGACATAATGTGATATTATAAATTTTGTGTCTTACGCCTTTGCTATAGGTAATGTATTTTGGCGTATCAATGTAGTAAATGTAGAGAGAGAGAGAGAGAGAGAGAAAACAAAGCCTTCATCTATGACATATTTGGAGAGTACTTGGCTATGTATGTAGCATACTACTATTAGCTAATCACATGGCCTTATTAGTTTGAACTGACTTTCTTTCTTTAATGCATTGCCTCGAGTTTGATAATATATTAGTGGGATGGTACTCATTTTTTGCACCTTTAGCTTTAACTACTTGATTGCAACTAAGATATGATCTTGGTGCACTTTACAACAATGATGGTAGTGTTTATTTTGAACACCTTATTCTATGCACATTGTTGAATTTATCGATACCAAAGAAGTATTTGTTGACTGACAAAAAAAGGTAGTTGAAGCCCCAAAAAATATCGTTTGGCTTCTTGTACATTCTAACCTATATATAACGACTTCATGATAATGTGCAATCTTGCATGCATCAAAAGGAATTGCAAGCATATTTTTAGCTGCTCTTGTTCACCAATCTTTGCTTCAAGTCATTGTAACCACATAATATTGTTAGTTACCTAACAACTCTAACTCTTGCATGGCCTACTTTCTATGCACTTTGAGCTCTAAATATTCTTAAAAATTTGCCTCCTAGGTTTTCCATAGCGCACTTCTTTCTCTCTTGCTCATCATTCATATTATCAATTTCTCGTTTGTTATGCACATTAGTTATTATGGTAGTTATTATTAATAACAAAAAGGTACTTGTTTCCAGAAGGAATTAGAATTCCCTAGTATTGAGAACATACTTATGGTTAGAATTATGGAGTTCGAATTCCATTTATTGCAAGAGTTTGTGATTGTATATGACTATTGAACTTCTACTACCCTTCCTCTTGAAGTCTTCAATTTGCCTACTACTTATGTATGTACAGGGTGACTCCTAAGTCTTGAATACCCTTGGCTCCCAGACCCAGTGATAAGGTATACTATGTCGTACAAAATTTGATATGAGTGCACTTAGCAATTAGCTATAGCATATTGTTTGCATTGGCTTACACATGCAAAATGAGAAAAAAAGTTTAGATGAATAGCAATACTGCTACAAGTTGTAGCCCACCGTCGGATTAATGATACCTGATGTAGTAGCAAGGGGAGAGACAGTTAAGATCTAAATATGTTTACAAGCCTGCACTATGGAACATACATAATAAACCTTCTCTCAACCAATGATGTAATGCCACGTGTCTGTACGTACTTTTGCTTCCTTTATGATATATGTTGCATGTGACTTTGACTAACATAATATAAAGATGGCTTGATTTATACTCAAGTTTAAGCATACCAGTCCAAAATAAGGTGTGATATCATATGAGCATACGAGTCCAAAATAAGGTGCGATATCATAAAAAAAATAACGTAGATTATAAATATAAAGCTAGAGAATTTCTTGAAGAGATGCATCTATCTTCTAGAGTAACCTTCCAAAATGGTGGTTGGTGTAAAATGAGGAGTTCATTTGATGCACCCCATCTATGTTTTTCATAGTTAAGTAGCCAAATATATTCCAAGCTAGAGAACAAATTTGGAGATGTTATTCTCTTAAGCACTAACTTTGTAAAGAGAGCAGTTGTGTTTGCAATTTGCTACGGTGGCCACACAAGCAGAGGACCATGTCCTAGGAATTGTAGATCCTAGAGAATGGGCTTTTCTCCTAGAGAAGCATGGACCAGGAGGAGGAGGAACAAGTTCTTTTTTACCTGCAAATCTTTCAGTCAACAAAAGTGGAACTGATCTCTAATCTTTCTTTTTCGTTTTGGTGTTTCTTCATAATTTTTGCTAATTTTGAGCTGCTTTCTTCAGCATTTATCAACCAGGCAACTTCCCCCTTTGCAACAGCTTCCCTCAGCTCCTTCACTGCATCAATGGTGGCCTCATGCTCACTCTCCAAGTTCCTCTCCAGCTGAGCAGTCTTAGCTCTGATCTGCAGCACAAGATCCTGCAAGTTTGACAGTTGGGACAGATCCAACTCCAGCTGCTCAGTAGCCTGCAAGACTTGCCCCATTCTATCCTCCCTTGATCCAAACCAGTGCCAGGGTCTCCAGCCCCAAAATTTTGCTCTTTGCTTCTTCTGCTGGTGTGATCCAAGATCATGGCAGTGTGCTTCATCAAAAAGCTTCTTCAGAATCAAACAATACCGTGTTAGCTGTAGTTTAGGATCAGAGAATCTGGTTTGGAAAGGTACTGGTCTCATACTTCAAGCGGGGAAAAACAATACAAAAGCTTCTGCAAGATTGAATAGTACCCTGTTAGGCTGTATTTCTGGATGGGGTGGATCTAGAATTTGAAAATTTCTTACTCTCATAGAACAAACAAGAAAAACAAACAGGGAAAGGGGTTGACAGATTACCAGAAGCTGAGCCATTTGGGCCTCTTGGGAGACTCTATCCAATTGGGCTTCTCCCACCTCCAGCCATCCGCGTATGCTTCGACTATCCAGCTCGGCCATCTTGGTACCATCGGCCATCCTGTTGAGTCTGAAGTGGACTTGTCTCTCACGGTGAAGGATCTCATTGTTGGTGGCTGGTGAGGTAAGAGCCGAACGAAACTTTGCCATTTGAACTGCCATAAGATCATTTGGAAATTTATGAGAGCTGTCACATTGAAGAGAGCTTTGAGTGGGAGGGAGGTGGTGGGGGAAATGCAGCCTTTGCCAAGCCCTCCAGGCCCTACTTTTGTCCATGGGTGCAGAGCTGATCACGCTGTTTGTCTCTGAAAGCGACGGCGATTGGTTTGATCCCTTTTCAGCTAATTTACTACTAGCCACAAGTCCTTCCGACAACAGAGCAGACATGGAATTCTTCCCTTCTCGATGTTCTACTTGCCTGCATGATTCTTTACTTCCTTTGCTCTTTTGGACTCGCCACAGCGAGCTGAAGCGACGATCCTCACTCCCTCTGGCAGAAATGTTGCTCTCAACTTTGAATCTTTTTTTATCCTCATCTGCCCAATTTTCTGCATTCCCTTTTTTGGAAATCCAAACAATTGCAGCACCTTCTGAATCCTCCCAGAGGAGCTTAGAGTAAGCGCAGCAGCGTGCTAGTTTGACTGTATCTGTTTGCCTGCATCTTGATCTCGTATTTTGTCTCACCAGATTCAGATTGCCGCATTGATGATGCAGGCTCTGAACTACTGTTCCTACATGCAACTCTTCCATAATGCCAAGTCTGTTCTATGCACACAAACCCAGAGTATTATGTTGATCTCAGTCAGTGCTGACAAACCAGCAATTAACATAAATCTTTGTTGATTTCTACTACTAAATAACAGCACTAGGATATGTTTGGGCATATGGTGGATACTTTGCAGTCCTCATCAACATTGCAGAGTCACAATCATATCTCTCTTTCTCTCTCTCTCTCTCTCTCTCTCTCTCTCTCTCACACACACACACATAACCGTTGGAGAATTACATCATTTCTCATTACCGTTAAGGAGATCTAGGGCAAACCACCCACCGATCTAGGGCACACCACCCAATACATATTGAGCACCTTATTTGAGACTCGAGAGAGTAGCTTCTCCCTCATCCAAAGGCTGGTTATCCTGTCTGTGGAACTCCAGTGGAGACTCCCCCACCCATGGGCTACATGGAGTTATTATGGGAATGGAAACTCTAGTGGAGACTAAGCCACCCATGGGCTACATGGAGTATAAGTGGAGACTGCCCCACCCATGGGCTACATGGAGTTATCATGGGGGTGGAAACTCTAGTGGAGACTACGCCACCCATGGGCTACATGGAGTATAACCAAAGTCTTGGTTGGCAATGGACAATATGATGATGATTCCCACCCATGGGTTACCGAGTGTGGGCACAATCTCACCTGGCAATCAACAATATAATGATGATTCTCACCCATGGGTTAGTGAGTGTCACCACACCCTCGACTCCCATTTGTTAGTATGAAGATGCTTATGGCTACATATATATAAGTTGCTATCATTATTACATTCTAGAATATTATTTCATGATATTAGGCAACCAATACAACAAGGTATTGCAAACCATAAGTAGGATGCATGTGGGTGTCTAATATGAAAAAGTACCATCAAGGAACCATAAATTCATCCTAATGATAACTCTTAAAGTTTCTTAATTGAGGTGGACATATATGGGCCAACATCTTCATGCCTCATTGCATATGCAACAATTTGGCTAATAAATGTAGCCATGAAGCTCTTTACTAGATGACACCTTTGCAAAGCATCTTATATCATGGCCCACACCTTTTGAGTGAATGTAAGTTGTAGTATCATCCTCTCCTCTCCTATCCTCCAACTTCTTATCACCCATAGTCCTCTTCGATAAATTTTATCAACTTCAAAATTTATAATCACTTTTTTCAAAAGTCAAAATTAGGTCCACATTATGTCTCATGTCTAAAACATTTCAAAAAAGAAGCTAGAGAGTCCACCACATTGCTCATAAAGTCGAGGAATGACAATCTTTGCAATTTAATGCACTTAAATAATGAGCAATAAAATGTCACAAGAAAGTATCACATAAAGTTTATGAGCCCTCTTATAGAAGCTTTGCAACTTCAATTATGTACAAATTTGCATTCGTTAGAAGCTCTATATACTTAATCTAGCCAATTGTCAAAAAAAAAAAAAAAAGCTCATGTCTCATGCTAAAGTTGAAACGCTTTACAAGCAGCCCAACAGAGTTTGCAACTGCACACATGAAACACACACACACACACACACACACACATCTAATTAAAAAATGCTCTCCTGATTTACTTGCTTGTTTCGGTCACTATGATCACAATGAACGAACTGTCTTGAGTTCTTTTGATCAGACTTCATACAACACTCTTAATGTTAACAATGAAAAAATTCGTGTGAACAATCTTCTAATTCCCTCAATATAATTATCACTACTAACGGGTATGAAGAGTTGAAGTGCCATGAAATGATCATGAATTTACTACTCGCTGATGCTTAGCTTTCATTAACGAGGTTTCCTTTAAAGTGTACTGCTTTTTGTTTAAAGCTTTGGTTACACTTCAACTATTTCTAATATAAATGGTATGATGGGTTTAGACATGTCTGTTAAAATGAATATATACTTATTTGTGGACTGTAATGCCCTAACAATTTGAAATTGAGAGTACAATAAATATTTTTTAAAATTGTTACTTAGGATAAGGGATGGTGTCCCGATAGGCATTCTGAAAAGGGTAATGGAAGATAGTTTTTTACTCCACTTTAAAACTAGTCTAGATGTAATTGTCTACTTGAATCATGCTTATGTAATTGGTGAATTTCAAGCACTGATTATACATTGTTAACCTTATACTTTTGTAACTTTGAGTAGAGCTGAAACAATGTCCGACTTTTAACTCATGACATGGACAAAATTAGAGTCACCCAACTTGGCAATGACTACTTGTTGCGACATGGATAACAACTGAGAATATGTGTAGACACATGTAGTTCCCACAATAATGTCTCTGTTCTAACACGGTTGTTGTTGTGGATGGATGCACTGCTGCCATGTAGTTTGTTCTGCAGAAGATCAATTCTACTTCCTTATTGTGCACTTTCTCTCTAAGGTAATGATTGTTGTAGGAAGTGTTTGTGTAAGATTGAGGTCTGCAAGTAGTTGTCTGAGCCAGATCGCCTCTTTGGTTGCATTTGTGGCAGCTATCTATTCGGATTCTGTTGATGATAATGCAACTGAGGTCTGCTTCCGACTGTTCCATGAGATTGGGCCTTGGTTGTATAAAAATACAAATCTAGAAGCTGATTTTCTGGTGTCGACTGCCCAATCTGCATCTGTGTAGGCTTCAAGGATGTTGGCAGTTTGGCTGCCTCCGTAGCAGATGCTGAGAGTTGTCGTTGCTTGGATGTACTTCATGACCTTTGTTAGTGCTTTCCAATGAGCTACGCCTGGATTTGGCAAGAACTGGCTGAGTGTACTGACCGAATATGCAAGGTCTGGTCGCATGCAGATCATTGCGTACATCAATGAGCCGATGATGGATTGAAACAGGTAGCGCTTCATCTCCTCCTTTTCTGTCTCAGTTTGAGGAGACTATTCCTTTGATAGCTTTAGTCCAGGGTTGAGTGGAAAGAGACTAGGTTTGCAGTTGGCCATTCCATACTTTTCTAGCACGTTGTTGAGATACCGTTGCTGACTAATAAAGATCAGTCTGTTGGGTCGATCTCGTTGAATTTGGATTCCGAGACAATAGTGGACTGGACCCATGACAATCATCTTGTATTCTTGGGCCAGCATGCATTTTGTATCCTTCATCAGATTCAGATTATTACTGAATAAGAGTGTATCATCTACGTAGAGAGTGATGATGTGGAATTTTAGAAGTCTATGATTGCCATACACTCAAATACAGAACATAACACACACAAAAAATGTAGTAAATAATTCGGTTTATTGAGTTAGTTGAGTACATCAGTGAGATCATAAATTTCGTGAGTATCCTAACACTATGGTGGTTGAATAGTTCTCACAATAACTAGGTGATGTGCACAACGATCATATTCTATTATGTCTTGAAGACAACCAATGTCAATACATCTTGCATTTGCCTAAAACCTCTCTCTCTCTCTCTCTCTCTCTCTCTCTCTCTCTCATGGATGGTTCTTCGTTTAAAATGCTCTGCTACACTATGCACACTTTTATGACACCACACCAAAATGTGAAGATTGTTTAACACAAAGCTCTTCTTGTGACAACGCCTTCCTTTCATCGCTTTTGTCATATGATAAGAGACTCACATGTAATACACATTTGTTATGATGCTTCTACATAGATTCAACGATGAACTATATGCTTTTTAATGCATTATGTATGTATTATTACAGTTTTCCTTGACTATGAATGAAGCGCTAGCTCATAGCTTCAAGAAAGGTTTGAATGTATGCAAAAAACAAGTTTAGTAGCTCATTGTCAACGATGGACTATAGAGCATTTTTGGCTTTGTATTTGTAAAGGTTTGTTATGCTAACAAAGCAGCGATGAAGCACAACATTTTTTAGCTTTGAATATGTAAATGATGGCCTGTTGTCCCCCCACTTTTTTGGATTGATGCATCATAAAATTCTGGCTTAAAAAACGGTTTTTAGCACATGTTGTCTGTTGGAGACTTAATGCTATTTGTGGATTACTAAAATATGATTTTTCTAGCATGTTTAACATCGCATCATGTTGTTTGGACAACGACCAACTACATCATGAAATGCAATACATTCTCTTCTATAATCGAAGTGTTCCTTACAAGTAATGCTTGTCTTTTGGAAAAGTAGCAATGTAATTGCAATTAAAAGTTCATCTCCTTTTTTACTATATAGAATTCTTGTCCAATTCTTACCACGACTGATTACTTCACTCATTTCAGTTCGATTTCGAACCATATATTGAAAAGTGTTGATATAGGTATGTTACTTGACTTTTCCTTGGAAGTATTGTGTAAGCTTTAGTAAGTAAGACTCCTACTTTGATAGAAGAGCATGAGTATTCATTATAATTGTAATTCGAAGGTGAAAATACTTTACGATATATAATGAAAGCATTATGTATGGTTGTTCTTAAAGAAAACACACATTTCGTGGGAATAGCATGGCATCGTCTCAAGACAAAACGTCTACAATCGTCCACATATGATTTATTTTAATGAATTCAAGTTACACATAAGCCATAGATGTTACGTATACGTTTTATGACGATTCTAACATTCATGAAGATGAAGTGTCCTTTGCTAGACATACTTGGTTTAATTACTGATTCTTTCTACACTACGAGAATGTTCATTTATTTTGGAAGATCATAACATATACCTTACCATTAAACTACACTTTCAAACTTTGCAAACGTAATTAGAGTTGCTTGCTTATGACAAATCGTGAATGCACTACCCTTTATCTTTTAATAGCATATTTACCCAAATCCAAAATTAGGGTTTGTGCTAAAATGTTCTTAGACAACATGGATTATGCGTAAGATACATAATTTTTACATAAAAAGTTTGGCCTGGATTGCATGGATATGCTCAAGAATAGTTATAGCGATACATAACCAACATTGCGTAAGCGTTTAAACTGGTATAAGGATTAGCATGGCACGAAGGTTCCCTAATACCTTCGTATTCACACTACCCAACCATGATAAATAAACTATTTTTTCCATGTAGGTGTCATAGTAAGATTTTGGTGAGATACGACTAGAAAGCATGGATATGCTCAGGAGTATGGACATTAGTGTGGACCTGGCTTTCCATACAAGGTTCACATGGGTTAGAATGGCATGGATTTGCCCTAACACTAGCACACCGTGTCTACACTAGACCTTTTAGCCAGGTTGAAATATATATGGTCAAAGCTTTTACATACATTGTCTAAATACAATATGAAAGATATGGATCAATCGCCCACATACTGGTCAACATGGCATAAGCCGTGATACGATAATACTAGGGCTTGGCCTATCGCTAAGTAACTATACATTGTTTGGGAAGACTAGGACTATGATTTTTAAATGCTATGTACGTTGTTAAGTAGTATAGCTACTTTTTGACATGGATAACAACTGACACTCATCTACGACACCTTCTTCCCCACTGTAATAACTCGTGCAGTGTTGTGTTGTGGGATGGTGGCACTTATCAGTTGGATGTCTTGAAAGTGGGTATGCTTTAATGGTGCTTTCTAGTACTGTATTTACTTTTCAGCTTTATTTAACCTTGTTGGAATATGAATAAAGACTTCAAAGGGTTTAGTCTTGCTTTGTCAAAATGAAAAGAAGAACTATGTGATATTTCGTTAACTCTCTCTTTGCATCCTTGAGATGTAAATCCGACTATTCCTTGGTTGGGATAGTACCAAACCTTTACATTTTATTTTATTCATAAGCTAACAAAAGTCTTTTTCACGTGTTTAGTCCACATGATGGTTTCAAAGATGCTGTGTCTTGGGTTATGGGAAGTCCTTACCTCCACCAAAACCATTTTATAAAAACTCTTACACTCGTTGGAATGTAGGCACTAGTGTTTCATAGCCTCTTCTGCCAAAAGGGAGAAGGAAGAGAAGAGAAGAGAGAAGGAGTGTGGCAAGAGAAGAAGAATCGTTCCACCTTCATATAGGTGAGTTCCATCTCAACGAGTGTAGGAGAAGCAACCGATCGTGGCCGTAATGCAAGCGATCTTGACCGTTGAGGTAGTAACAAATGTACTTGGAGGTTTTAAAAAAAAAAAATTTCCACCAAAACCATAAAGGGCCATATGGCTTGTAAGGCAATGAAACCAAATGGAGTAAAATAGCATTGGGTACCATTCATGAGAGAGAGAGAGAGAGAGAGAGAGAGAGAGAGAGAGAGAGAGAGAGAGAGAGAGAGAGAGAGAGAGAGAGAGAGAGAGAACCCCACCACCATACCCACAGTTAGTGTAATCCCTCAGGGGGCAGCTAGCTCCCCCTAAGGGAAAAGCTAACTGTCCACCCAGAGACTGTCAATATTTTTAGGCAAATCAAATAAAAGTCCAAGAAACACTTCACGATACAAAAGATTGTTAATGATCATACATAATTTGTCATGAGAGAAGCCATTGTTCTGAAAGCTATCAACAAGTGTTCGTATCTTCTTAAGAAAAGTTTTCTTGCTTGTTACAGCAGTACATGGCAGCTATTGTTTGCGATATAATGACCTTATATAATTAAACATAGGTCTATTTGAGGCAAGGTGTATATATTGTAGAAAGCGAAAAGGAAGGTCTCTCCTTTATCATAATTGGAAAGTTGTGTACAACTATTCTTGGCAACAATGGATTGCTCTATGATAGCTGAGCAGCGATGATGTATGAGCATGATAGTGTATGGGTAGCGCTACCCCAGATCCCTACAGCGATGGATAGCTAGCATGTATTGCTATATCGTGCGTTCAAATCATTCAACACTAAATGATACTGATTGCCCTACTAAAATGATGCGATGGGATATCATTTAACACTTAATGATAGTGATTTCAAATCCTATCAACGATTATGGCCAGCGATGGTAATAGCGATGGATAACAATGATGCTAGCAGCGATGAATAGCAATACTTTATTCATCCGTAAATCCAACAAAAATGTTTATGCTAGCAACGATTTCATAATATCGATACTAATGCTTTGTCATTTCTTTGATAGTAGTAGACCCACAACAAGAATAGTAGGTTGAAAAACGACTTACTGGTGCAATTGTAGGTTTGTCTCCACTCGTTGGAATGTAGGCACTGGTGCTCCACAGCCTGTTCTGCCAAAAGGAGAAGGAGAGAAGATAAGAGAGGAGTGTGGGAGAGAGAAGAAGAATCATGCCACCTTCATATAGGTTGACATTATCATTCGCATGAATAAATTCGAACTTTTCAGTTGCTCTTCTGAGCAAACTTGGGCTAGAATCAAAGTCACTTGAGACTGGCTTCAGTAGAATGAACCTTCATCAAGCTAGAAATTTGGAACTGAAAGAGGCCTTTCTTCAAATGTAGAGTGTGGAGACAAATGTAAAAACAACTCCTCTATTATTTGGTTTGACCATTTGGTCCTCGTATATGATGAACAATCTAGGCAAATTCATCCCTAGAGCCTCACTTCAAAATCATATGAACGCTTTTTTTATGTGGCTGCATAAACCCGCAGAGGACGTCGTTAAAGCACATTTGAGTTTCCTTTCTATTTAGACAACACGATTGATGCTTCTATTGGAACTTTCCAAGATCCTTCTACCAAAACTCTTAGCACATTTGGGGGGACGCCGAAAACATCCGTGAAATTGAATGTTTATTGAAAGACCGAGTTTCTCTACCTCCAAGACAAATACTTCCAAAATACTAGCAAAAGAAAAGACAACATCAACCTTAACAATCCAAATTCACTCGTCTTCGGGGTCAGGAATGTGGAAATAAAAGAAGATTTGCTAGTTTCAAGGGAAAGGAAGGGCAAAGCGGGTAGCGCAAAGAACGAGTTACCAGTCAAGAGGTTGAATTTTTACAGTGATTGATCGATTGCACAGATGAAGACGTGATATAAAGAAGGGAACTTGGAGACAGATTCGCAGTATACCGATGGGCTTTTCTTGTTCGCCTACCTGGTGTAACTGGTATCTATCATTTTTTGAGGCACGACTTATAAAAAAACTAGCCAGATTAGGGCTTGGTACTTTTAATGAATGACTTCAAGCATTCATTTAGGTACATAGATGATATTTGCTTCATTAATAATCCTATATTGAACTCTTTATGGACAAATCACAAGTAAGAACATTGGATAATCCTTTTTGGAAATAGAGCAGAAGTCTTCAAGAGATAACATTGTTAGTTTTTTTAATATTTCTATTGTCTTGATCTTGTTACAAGATTAACAAATCATTCCCAAATATTGACAAAAGTACGTCTCCTGGCTTATCTTACGTCTTACCATACAATATTGATGGTCTATTG